>JAVQJG010149300.1:0-10453 GCA_036024015.1 Craterocephalus amniculus
CGGTCCGATATGGGATGGTCAGCTCCACGGGACCCAGGGTCGGGCAGGGGCAGCCGACAAGGACGAGGCCATTTATCCCGGATAACCAGTCGAACACCGCCTTGCTGATATAGGAGATTCCACGACAGTAAGATAGTGGTTCTGAAACCAAGGGCTGCAGCAACGTGACTGGGAGGCCACATGGGTTTGTAAAAACATAGCACTGGAACCAATGTTTTGAAATTTCGGCCTCTTGGAAATGGGATGTTTATTCATCTTGGTTTGAGAACCACTGCTTCAAAGTAAGTTATGTTTCCTTGCTGAGTTAAATCTTGCCTGTTGTCTGTTTGACTTGAGCAATTTCATCAAAATGCCTCTGATTTTTATTGGAGCATGTCTTGAACGAGAGACAATTATCCATACTTTTATTTCCTCTAGTTTTGATTATTGTAGCAGTCTTTTAACAAATTTGAATAAATCAGCTTTAAAATTGCCTGCCAACAGTGCTGAATGCTGCAGAAAGACCTTTACTCAGTACCAACAGAAGGCCATCATCCCTCTTTTAGTGTCTTTTCACTAGTTCTTTAACTTTTAGAGCCACGCATGATCAAGCTTCCTGTTATATGTGCGACCTGCTGCAACCTCATCCTTCCTCATTCCTCCTGTACTCTTAGGTCAACAACTTAGAGGTTGCTACTGACCCCATGAACTTGATATAGACTTACGTTGATCGGGCTTTTCAGGCGGTAGCACTGTGGATTGCTCTCTCTGCTGTACACACTCCATTCACTCCAAATCAGCAGAAGACATTTTCCTACAGACCTTTAACTACCTTGGTGATTCTTCTCAATTCCGTTTTTATTATTTTGACTTGTTTATCGTTCATTTTTTATTTGATGTGAAGCACATTGTGATTTTTATCTGGAAAAAAGTGCTTTACACATACATTTAGCTTGCTTACTTCAATATGCAAAGTTTACAACATAAAGAGAAATGGATTACTTCAAACAAAAATCTATAACTTGTTCAGTTTAATACTGAAATTTACATAAGAAAAAGCAAACATCAAAAATTCTTACAGAGTAAAAGAATAAAATCCTAAACTTTGAAAATCACAACAACTAACTAGAAAGCTAAAAGTTCTCTCCTTCTGGAAGACTCCTCAACAATTTATTACTATTGAAGACAACAGCTCACTTTGTATCAGGTCCAGAGAGAGAAGCTTTGCATCACCTTACACTGTAGAGGCTTCTGTTAATTTCTTTTTACCTACAAGCATGCATCCTTTTCCTCATCCCTTATTTATGGTGTCCCTTAAAGGTGATCAAGAATGGTTGAGTGGGGTATTAATCCTTGTTCTGTGATGTGATAAGTAGCCAAAAAAAATTGGTTGGGTCTGTAATGGTTCAGAACCTTCTTAAAAGGCTGTCCTTTTTGGCGTAATTTCTGAGCTTATCTGACAACCTCTTTAAGAAATGCACGTAAAACATCGACGTCATCTTTCGTCGCTGTGAACTACACTCCGTGATTGGCTGGTGGCCATAGCCTTCACTGCTAATATCAGTAGCCATGGCATTTTCGGCCTTATATATTCGAACCAGAATCGGAGGAGGAGGCGGAAAAGTTTGCACACCGCTGGCGCAGCCAGGGGAAAGCACGGCGGGGCTTCTCCATTTTTTCCGCCTTCAAATGGCAGCAGAGACTGTGAAACGGCATCAAAAAATAAAAAATGATGATTTTGATTCTCTTTCACCTTTAAGGCTCTGTTTTGGACAATTTTAATGACATTTCTCATCATTGCTGCGTGGATGATATTAGATTGTTTTGTTTTTTTTAAATATGGTTTTTTGAGGTTCATGTCTCACTCACGTGCTTGGACTGAGAAACTAGATGGCTGAAAATTTTATTCAGCTTAACAATGAAAGAGCTGCAGTCTTTGTGCCCCCGACAGGAGCAAAGGATTGAAAATATCATAGCTATATTCTTGCATGTTTTACATGGTGCGTGTATTTAGATATACACTGTTACTTTCTTTTTTTTAAAATGACAAAACAAATACTCTTCTCACTAAGACAGAAAAATCTCTCAGCCCCCATGCCTAATATTATGTTAAACCTGTAGTTAGAACCAACGCTGTGACTCTGGACTCAGCCTGGTCTCTGGATGCACGTGAAAGATCTCTGGTTCACCCCTGCTTCTGTCATTTACAAGCTAGATCACATTGCGCTGCAGTGGAAATGATCCTGCCTGCTTTTATTTAATCATGCCTGGATTTCTGCAAGCCATTGTTTAGTTGTGGGAAACCAAGGCCCAGATGGTGGTGTGGTGGTGCACTGCACAGGATTCCAGATTGGGAGGGGTTGCTTTGAGCTTGGGAAGGGTTTGAACAGTAGCCTTTCTGTGCAGTTTGCATGTTCTCCTCATGTATGCGTGGGTTCCCTCTGGATACTCTGGTTTCCTCCCACAGTCCAAAGACATGCATGATTATTAAGGTTAATTGGTCACCCTAAATTCTCCCTAGGAGTGAGTGAGTGTGTGTGAAAGGTTGTTTGTCTCTGTATGTTGGCCCTGTGATGGACTGGTGACCTGTTCAGGGGGTACCCTGCCTCATTCCAGCTAATTGCTAGATTAGGCTCCAGCCCATTGTGACCCTGAATTAGATTAAGCAGCACAGAAAATTAAATAATTGTTTACCTGTTAGAGTAAAAAAAACCTTGAATTGTCTTTAAATTTTAGTGAATGCTGCTGCAAGGCTCATGAAAGCAAAGCAAAGTTTTGTCATGTCACTGTTTCATTAATTCAGCTGCAATGGTTCCCTGTCACTACAGACTTCAGTTCAAAGTTTTGATTTGAACGTATAGGGCATTATACATGATCACACACCTATTTATATCAGAGAACTTCTGCAGCCATTTGTACCCAGCAGATCCCCGAGGTCATGTGATCACCGTTTGCTGGTTGTGCAGCAAACAGTTAAAAATCAAAAGTGAAAGACTGTCTGGAATACCTTTCCTTGGAGCCTGAGATCCATATTTAACCCTTAAAAAGCAGCTTAAAATCCATCTGCTTAGCTTCATAGTTGTGTATGGTATTATCTTCTTGTTTCTTAAATTTATTCGAGAAGCATTTTGTGTTTTTATTGATAAGTGCTATATAAATAAAATGTTACCTACTGTGAAATCTCCAATCAGTAAAAGACACTCTCATATATCTTGCTCTGTGCCTCTCTCTTTCTTTCCTCTTGCACCTTTAATTAATAAAATACACCAATTACAGCCATTCTCATTTAGAGTCTGAGCAGTATACTATCACAATGATGATAAGGGATGGCTTCACACTATATTCCACTGGGTCTTTGACGACTCCATAATGATTAGGCTTCACAAGTCGTTCACTTTTGACCGGATAATGAACGTTGGACTTCCAATAGGACACACTATAAGCGTTCAGTTGTGTTGACACAAGGTGAAAAAGAAAAGAGAGACAGAGAGACACAAAAATCGATCGGCTTAAGTTTTCTTTTTGCAAGTTGTTGCTGTCAGTTCTACAACTTTAATGTGAGATGTTGTTGTTGATAGATGTGTGAGTTGTGATCAGAATGCAGTATATTCTGTGAAATTTAACCCTTTTTCCCATTGAAGCCAAGCCAGGCTGGATCCATTTAAAACCAAAAATTTGTCTCTAAAGTCCGTTTTCCCATCCTCACAACGAAAAGCATCCTAATTTTATTTGTTTGTTTTTTAGGATATATAATGATGCTGAAATAAATCTGTGCATCCAGTTAAATATTGCACAAGATACTTATGAGTAGATCAAAGCGATAAGATCTTATTTCAGGCAAAGTTACTGTATTGCATCATGAATAAAACACTTATTGTTGAACTTGGATTACTGAGTTTATTCAAATGGTTTCCAGGTAAAAGTTCATATTCTAACTTGCAAAGCACAGCAAACCTGTTAGACAGGGGCACATTAAGCCTTGAAAAACAGGTTAGGATTAAATTATGCAAAGAAAGTACAAATCAATAGAAGGAAAGCATCCCTGATATGTTTTTTCCACTCTGTCTGACTGAGACAGCTTTAAGAAATGCATGCGTCCTTTTACAAGATAAGGCAAATCAAGTGTGCCTCATGTTTTATTCAGTATGTAAGCTAGTGCATCTTTGCACAAGTCCGAACTATATCCACATCTGCCACTACTGCTTGGCTGAGTTTAACGAGAGAGAAACACAATGTTGGAGCCAATCTGTCAGGGAACTGACCACTTCATTGGAAATCAAATCCATCATGTCTGACGTTAGCTGGAGGGGAAATGAAGAGACTTTCATTATGCTATTGGTTAATTGACAGACAGTGATGGAGTTTGCTCATAACATAATTCATGAATGGGCCCTTGTTCTTGTAGCATCTCACTTTATAATTAGATAAACTCATGCTAATATTTTTTTCTAAGTGGTCTTTGCCTTTGGCTCCAAGGACCACTCAGCAAAATTAGACAATTTCTCAAAAATGAGTTAAAACCTTTGATGTTAATCTTCATATATTTTCGAGTTGTGTGTATGTGGCGCATGCTGTTTGTCCTGAGAGTACCGACTTCCCTCAATGCAATGTTGCTGTCTTAATGCCCCAAAGATATCACCGAATTCTCTTGCTGAATGTAAAAGCATCGCAAACACGATGTCCTCAGAAAGCCCTTGAGCATACAAACATTTCTCCGCCGGACATAACAACTCAAACTGCGTCTGTCAGACACAGAAATGGAAGTTTATGAAGCCTAAAATCCGTGGATTTCATTTTCATATTTACAAACTGGATCCTGTTTGGCCGAACGCTACTTTAGTGTGTAAATGGATGGAAGGCCATAACCGCTCACAAAGACACACATTCAAATAGTACTTTGCTTAAAAGTTGTATTTTAAATAGGATAATAGTGCTTTATGTGTACCTTAGTGCAGGGGTGTAGCTAGAGATGGAGCTCTGGGGCACAGGCCCCCATTAATTAGCTCATACCTGCTTTATGAGATTATTTATGAGATCTGGACTAACGTTAGACAATGTAGAGATAGAATAGAGGGAATAAACAATAAATTTAGAAGATATAATGCTAATCAAAGCAGGAAACGAAAGAGAGCAATACTTGCATATATTTTAAATAGAGAGCCATGTCGCTCATTAAAACAGAGTGAAGTTTCCATTTATGAAGAATTTACAAACCATTGACCCCCCAAAGGGGTCCTGCGCTCCAGGATCTTTGTTGTATTTTGTCATAAATGATCATCCTCCTGTCACATCTGATCTTTTAATCCTAATTTATTCTTATGTTGATATGGGTGGACTTTGTGATTCACTTAATCTGTTTTTCAACATTTAGGTCTGCATCCATCAGTGCACCCAAATTTCTGGCCTGGCCAGACAATCATCTCAGTTTTGTTTTTGTTCAGTCGAAGAAAGAGCAAACTAATTTTCAAAAATTACTTTGTCCAAGAAAGTTTGTTTTTTCCTAGACACGTGCTTCATACACCCTGATGTTGATTGATCCATGTAGACTTGTAGCAGAGTAATCCGCTCTCTGCTTTATGATTTTGAAAATCTCCTTTCCTGCTGAGTTGGATTCGCATTCACAGGTCCAAATAAAAGTTGGATGAATGATGTATTTTCTCCTGAGCCTGGCTTATGGAATAAACCTGATTCTATACAGGTATTATGCATTCAGGCTGCAGACATATTTATTTTAGAACCTTCCTTTGGCTCAGGAGGATTGACTGAGCTTGTATTTACTTTTAAGCATCAGCTTCACTCTAATGCAAGCAGGCGCACCAGGTCAGCCTGTGTGAAAGAGCTGTGATGAGTTGATATTGTCAATTCCATGCATACATGTTATTAAAAACAGGATGAAGACATGGAGAGGAAACATGAGAAGAAAAGAGATGTGAACCATTTCACACAGCGTGTCTCAAGGTGGGACTGATGGACCACCGTGGTGCAGCACAGCAGAGGAAGTCATGAGGCCAGTTAGCCTGTGTGTGCAGGGTAACCCAGCACAGCGAAACACACAACTCTTTCCTACTAAACTGTTCTCTCTCACCTAATTCTACAACACTTGCTTGCTGTGTGTAAGCACACACTGATGTAGTCACCTCTGTTTGGTGTGAGTGAGGAGAAGGGGGGTGGATTAGAACATAGGTGTGAACAAAGCCACTGAGCTTTTGTTTTGTTTTGTTTTTTATTGATGGATTGTGCTTCTACAAGATGAAAATAAAGAAAATACATCTCTAGGAATATTTTGGAGATTGTGAATGTGACAGTGCCATGTGAGTTCATTATATCAGCATGGATGTTTCCATCCCCACTAATGTGCACTTCCTCAAAACGGGCAGAAACCACCTGATTTGAACATATAAACTTATTTCTGCATAAAGTTTTTCTATTTTTATTATTCTCATACTCCTTTCCACATTCACAAACTGAGGCTAACACACCTCTAAAACAGACCTAAAGAAGAAAAACATGACTGTGGCTAAAGTTCAGGGCGTAAAAAGTTAACCTGAAAATTATTTACAGGTGAACAATAAATTCTGCCCACAAACGTTGTACCGTCTATGTGAAATACATTTTTATGGATGCAATGAATTCTGCAACAACACAATAATCCAGTCACCAAATGAATGCTGGTGTTTCCCTGTAAAATCAGTATGTAAATGAATGCATTTTGCAACCCGGACCCTCATTGTGTGGCGTGCGACCAACGACAGCCTTTTAACCAGCTGCTGTGACTCCAGCAGAAAGCAGATGGGAGTGAGTTTTATTTTGAGGGCTTACAGCGGGGCTGGAAGCATGTTCGCCATAATTACAAACATACTATCAAAACTGCTGCGTTTTTTGAATGTGTCTGAGCTTTTCAGGGACTTTGTTGTAAGAACTGGGATATTTATAACAAGCAAAAAGCAAGTGGAACAATTAAAAAAATAAATATGATCAGGTTGTTTCCATGATCTTCTCCTCAGAGCATTGTGATTATTTTCTTTTGGAGGAAGCCCTCTTCTTTTTTCCAGCAAATATGCAACCTGTGTTCACTGTCTCAGTCAGTTTCGTGCTAAAATAATAGACACGCTGCTTTCAGGAACTTAGGGACTCGCCAGCGGGACAGTGATAGAGGCCAGAAGTGTGACTGTTTCCAAATGGCAGCGGTGTAGTTTCATGGATTTAAATTAGAGGCACAACTGAATCAGTCCAGCTCTGGTTGTGGCAGCAAACCTGACTTCCCTTTCTGGTAGCACAGTCACTGCCTGAGGGAACATGACGGTGTGCATGGCTGAAAATACTGTGAGGTGAGATTATGGAGCCAACAAATAAAAAAAGGATTTTAAAATGGCTTCTGAATTGAACGGGTAGCCGATGAAGGGAAGCCCAGACAAGAGTAATGCGCTTGTTTTCTTCAGCTGCAGACTAGGGGAGGTCTGGCCCAATGCCAAGACTGTTGCATTAGTCAAAACCATTTGATATAAAAAGACATGGCAGACAGATATTAATTCAATTCAGCTTTATTTGTATAGCACCATTTTATAACATCATCTTCACAGACAAGCCAATCTGATTCATATAAACAATCATATATACAAGCCATTTCATAGCAAATAGCCTATGTAAGGCCTACATGAGTCATTTGAAATTATTTTACAATAAATCCTACTTAAAATCTGTACATGCAACACCTTCAGTAGGGGATTGTACTGTATGTAGAAAGTGTCTCAGTCTCATATGAAATAATTCTATCTGCAACTTTTATGGTTCAAACAAATTTATCTGCATTTTTTACAGTATTTTACAAATGAATTTAATAGAAAAACAACTAAGAGCTATAATACTTAATCATCTGTTATTGATCCTACAGAAAAATGTGTAATCTTTTCCAGGAAGCTAGGCTGCTGCATGTCTGAACCAAAATGAGACAGCAAGATAGGAAATTCTCTTGTGTATGTAGTCATGGGTGTTGAGGCATGCAGTTCTGCAGGGGGGTGCCTGGCTCGGGAGCAATTCCATGACAAGTGCTGGTGGTCAAAATCTTCATTCAGATGCTCCCCTCCATCATCATCAACATCATCATCATCTTCTTCTTCTTCTTCTTCATCACCACCACTTGGTCTTGCCTCCTCTGCCTCCATTTCTGCATCTCATCTACTGCCACACAGATTTTATGCAGGATGCAACAGGCAGCTTCTTCTTTGGGAGCAAAGACGGGTCGAATCTCTGACGTTTGAAGAAAAAGGGGTTTGACCACGGCAAAAGCATGTAAGATGATGTTTCAGGCTTTTGCCTGTCGAGTCGTTCCTCCACTAAATGTAAAAATGAAGTTGAATAGGAAGTTGCATTAATAAGTCACAGTAATCAGTGTAGCTGCGTCAGGAGTGTAATTGTAGGTAAGATACATTAACTTGCTTCAGTGTTGGTGCGGCGTGATTACAGAAACAGGATGCTGCAGGAAGAAGAAACCCAGATGGTGAAAACAGGAGTGATTATCACACACACCGTGCATTATTATGGGGGAGAAACGTTTGCGGTTTATGTAACTTTTCCTCTGCAGGAGGAAGAATAAAGATGCGACATCCATCGATTGCACCAGCAGCATGGCAGAACCCCTCATGGCCAGCAAGATGTGCAAATCCAGGTCCCACCACCTCCAGCTCTTCTGCCTGCATGGAAACAATGAGTCACTCTGAAGGATGGAGATCATTTCCTCCACAACACGGAACAAACCAACCTCACAAACCAGACAAATTGTTTTTAGCTCTTTTGTTAATTTAGTTAATCTGTAAGTCCTGTACATACAAGTCGATTTATAGCCTTATTTTCAATTTAAATCACAATTTCAACTTATTTACTTATTATTCTCTTTTTTATTTTTTGATGTTTGAAGATGACTCTTATTCTTATTATATGTTATTTGTTTTATGTTTGCACCAAATCACTGAGTGAGATTCCTGTAATGTGAATCCTGTTCACTTACAATGGAAATAAACACATTTCGGATTCTTAACAATCCTGCAGATGGTTGCAGTTGCACAAATGTAGGAGTTTCTCTGCAGGAAGCCCCACAGGGAAGCAAATAAATGCTCACCCAGATTTTTCAAGGCAACATTTGGACATCATTATGCTTGTCCTTAAAAGTCTGAAAGCTGCTTTTTGTTCAGCTTCAGAAATGCAATAAACTGGACCAGGACACTTGTGTTCAACAAGCAGAAGCTCAGTGTAGGACCTTGTTCCTGTTGGGAGTGGGGAGATTCACTGTAAGACGTTTCTATTTTTTTTATTTATTCAATCTCTGAGCCTTATGACACTGAATTTTAACCAGTTTTTTTAACTAACCCTGGGTATTTCTATTCCAGCTTGTGTGAAATACATAATAGTTTTTTTCTATTCATTACTGGATCAAGTTTCTGATATTGGATATATTTGTGTTTAAATACATCTAGGGCTTCACTTTTTTTTAGATGAATTTTCAGTCACGTATAGTGAGCCATGTATTTGACTGTAGGCTACACATCATAAAAGGTGGTAAAAATATTGAAAACGTGTTTCATGTGTGTTTGATGCTTTGTCTATCAGGCTGAACCTGCCTGGAAGTTTAACCCTGCTCATGCTCTAACTTCCAGCTTCACTAGTTTTCTGCTTATATAAATAGACTGATTCTTTTTCCTCTCTTCTTTTCTTTTTTTTTTGTTGTTGTGTTTATTCATTTTATCCATCACGGTTGACCTAAACAAAACAAAAATTTGCCTTTAGTGAATGAATAAAATTTTGAACTCTCTTGAAGATTTTTTGACAGAATCATATGAGTTGTGTATGAGCTCTCCTGTCACATTCTTATAAAGTCTGTAAGCCTGTATGATGAGAGTATGCCAACATCACCCGCGCAGATTTCTGTGCTTTTATTATACTTGACAGATGAGTCCCTTCTGTAAAGTGTGTTCTAAAGCCATCTGTGGTGAGTCCTCCCTCTGATTGATGACCCTCAGAAATTAGTCATGTGTGGAATGCAGACTTTGCTAACTATTCTGCACAGTAGCATAACAGAGATTGAATGGACTTTTTTTTGTTTGTTTCAAAAGTATAAAAACAAAAACCCTATTCTCCCACAACAGATTCTATTATGTAGTTATGGAAGAAATTGGGCACTTTAAATTACAAAATTGTCTCTCTGCATTTTCATGGCATCAAACAAATCTTCTAGAGTATCTGAAATATAAAAAAATTTAAACTTAGGGCCCACCCTGTATAAAGAATTAAAGTGGTGTAATAGTGACAGAAATATTTTCCTTCCATGCCTGTCCGGGACGTGTTTTGGACCATGTCCAGGTAAATAAAACAGCAGTGCTCTGTTAGAAGCAGGTTTTCTCCACGCAGATCATTAGTTTCGTGTTGGACAACTCAGGAAGAGACCTTGTAGTTCTAGTAGGCTTGCATGTTCTTGAATGTT
>JAVQJG010149328.1:0-46216 GCA_036024015.1 Craterocephalus amniculus
TCTTTCTCTGCGTAATACGATCAAATATGTCAAATTCCATTGTCAGATATTTCAGCCCCGTTTTATTTAAAATGCTGACAGTAAACTGATTACATGACTTTATATCCAGAAATATAAGTTAAACTGCATGATTAACTTTCCAACATTCAGCCCTCCCTGAATGTAGGATTCAGTTTGAGAGACCTTTCAGAGAGATGGCATGGGGCTCAAAGTTGGTGGATGACAGTTCATTACCTTTCCCAGAAAGTTACTAGTCACTAGTTAGCAACTCTCATATTGAACTTACTTACTGAACCGTAATGATATCAAAATAAGTTATCGAAGTCATATAGCTTAAACAGAAACACAAAATTAAGACCGCTATCGAGACCGCTAGCTTAATGCTAACTTAATATGTGAAATCCCTTAGACGTGCTAAATAATTAGCATCAACGCTACGTCGTTCCAAAGATGACTTACAATGGCGAACATGAGTTTCCCTTCAGTAAAACATAATTCTGTACATCTCAATACAGGCATGCATTTTCTGTGTTCATATAAACAAAAGCTTGAGATTGATTCTAACATAACAATCTTTTCTTTGTGTTCTTCCATCTTTAACGCAACACTTAGGAAGCTGTAGTATGTCTGTGACGCACTAGTGCCTTCTACCGGAGTGGCAGAAATTCGGCACATAAAGAGCAGCAGTACACCGATCAGTCAAAGTCACAACGGTTTTCATTATTTGGAGAAAAAAAATACCGAGGACATGACCTCGGTGTCCTCAATGGTAGTTACGGGCCTGAATATGAGGGAGGAAGAACTGAACCCAGCAGCGGGCCAGGCTCATCACCCTCAGCATTGGAGTTCCACAGGGTCGTGTCCTGAGCCTCCTGTTGTACATTCTTCACACCAGGGCTGTAAATCAGTCCCACGAGGGCAGCAGTCCATCAGATGTTCAATGTTTCCCTGCTCCAACACACCTGACTCAAATTATATGGATCCAAAGCCTATGAAGTTCTGCACAATGACTCGTTAGCTTGAGTCGGGTGTTGGAGCAGGAACACAGTGAAAACCTGCAGGACAGTAAACCTGCGCGACATGGCTGTGTGGCTCCAACTTCACAGTAAAATTTGCTGACGATGGAGGGGAAGCTGGTCTCATCTCCAACGGGAATAAGCTGTCCTACGTGTAGGAGGTGGAGGCCCTGGAGAGATGGCGCAAAGATAACTACCTCCGGTTAAATGTCAGCAAAACCAATGAGGTGGTGGTGGATTTCAGCAGGAAACCGCAGCACTCCTCTTCCTCCCTCCTCATTGGTGGTATCCCTCACCTGAACCACCTAAACAGACGCATATATGTGGACTCCATCATCTGAGTAAAACCTGCTACACAGCTGCGGTTGGAAGCGTCACAGCCTGGTTGCTCAGGAAAGAAACACCGCAGAGTTATGGAGGCTGCACCACATCTGAACTCTCTGCAGGAGATCACACCAGACACGGCCAAAGCGGGGCTGATACCATCCTAAAGGAGTCTTTGCACCCCAGTAACTGTCTGCTCAGACTGCTGAGCTCAGGGAAACTGGTCTGCAGCCCGAGAACTAAAACAAAGAGACTCAGGAGGAGCCTTCACCCTCAGTCCATGAGACTCTTCAACCAGAACACCCCTCCCATCACACCACTGTAGCTGTAATATGTTCAGGGTTTACTTTTTTTATGCAACATCACTTCATAACTGACCACCTTAGATTCACTGGAATACTGACTCTTTAACATTTTGTAAATACTTCCAACTTTTATTTTTAGATTTGCTAATATCCATACTTTCATTCCACTTTATTATCACTTATTAGTACTTGAAGGTTATTCTTATATATCATTGCAGTCTAGAAGTGTATATGTAAATATACTGAGACAAATGTTGTAAATGCGCATGCTTGAAACACTGGTTTTTCCCTAAACTCTTATAAAACAATAGATGCTCCAAAAGACAGGGCATTGTAAAAGTTTATTGGTCATACTACCAGTTAACCATTCATAATACAAAAACAAATCCAATGCCCCAGAAAAGAGATTAAACAAAAGCGTTTGAAAATCAAACACGGCACAATAATGATGCCAGCAGAACAACTGCATGAATCACAGCCTTAAAAATGAAAGCCAACAGCTCTACGCCCCTCTCACCAAGGGATAACTAACACCGCCATCTAGTGGTGACCGAGAAATCAACAGGAGAAAAACAGAGTTAAGTCATTTTAAAATAATCAAATACAAAATCAACGGTTTAATTATTGGAAGGGCCATTAAGAGAGGCACATTTTAAATGCAACAGGGAAAGGCACATTATTTTTTACTTTAATACAGTAGTGTAGTGTGTCGCTGGAAATTATATGTTCATGCAACAGGGTTGATTGCACACAACTTCCTATAAATACAACAACGTAAAATCAAATCACTTTTTGTTTTCTACTGTTAAACCATCACAACAAAGACCCAAACACAGGTTGTAATCACTACTGTCATGCGTTTTCATCTATGATCTCCCTGCAAATCCCAGCCTACTTGTGAATTTGTCTCTGTCTATGTTTTTGTGCTCCGGTATGTGTTTAAAGGTGCAGTCCAGCCTCGTACAGCCCGACGTCCTCCAGAAGAAGCACTCCTTCCTGTAAGAGCTGCAACAAAAAGGGAAAAAAATGTGTTAAATTCATACTGACGTGGGTTTGACACTGAAATGAAGCAGTCATTTCATTAACAGAGTGAAGAGGAGTTGAGTGGGTCTTACTCAGGACGCGGGCAGCTGTCAGTGGAGGCAGCTTTGTTTGTGAGCGAAGGGTTAAATTTAAATGGATGTCTCACTGTCAGCGGAGCCCCATCCACCACCATTCCCTGAACATGAAACAATTATTTCTGGTTATGATGCATAAATTACTTACTTGCAGTGATTTGGTTTATAAAAAGTCAGAATTTTCTTAATTCTGACATGCTTGTTTGACAAATAATTTGAAATTATATACATCAAACACTAAAGAAAATCAAGGAGTGCAAATTGGACCAAATAATAGAAAATCCAACCATTTGTTTTGTAGGAATATGGATAAATAATCAGATAAACCTGGACGCTGCAGAGTTGAAAGTGTAAAAAGATGGAGATAAAACTAAAAAGGTGCGGTGTGAAAGAATTACTGACATCTACTGGTGAAGATGGGCATAGACATTAATTCAAAATTGAAGCACAGATGTGAATGGACGACAGCCAAAAGCTAAATTCTTCAAAGCATGTATTCATCTGTGAGTGGATCCCGTGGTCTTCGGCTCCACTGCAGGTAACATACAGTGGCGTACATGTGCACCGCCTTCTTCTACGTGCCTTTTAAAAGGCATTACTAATCCCAAATGCTGCTCTAGCGCCTATAAAATAAAGCCAGAGGGTTCTTCTCACTTCATACAAAGAGCCATTTGTTCATGCAGGGTAAAAATTGTAGAACAAATGTGTACGGACACATGGAGAGATATAAATGGCTCGTTCTAAGAGTCTACGAGTCATTTTAGTAAAGTTACCATCAGAAAAATAGTTTTTAATTTTTATTTCTTGTCATTGACCTTTGATTTTTGTTCTACCATTGACAATATCCATCACCATCCACAAAATCCTCTGCTACTGCAGTCGACGCCCTGCCACTGTTGCATCAGAGTCTTTATAAGACGCAGGATTAATATGCCATTTTATGTTAGGACATGTTGAAATCATGAACATGCTGATCTAAGCAGTCAGCATAAAGTAAGTCTGACAACTTTCATTTAAATCCCTTTAAAATTCATATTACAAAACTATAAAAATCACAGGGAGATTGTCGTTTAAAACACCAAACTTCTAAATTAAACCTTTTCATCCTCTGCTGACTGAAACACACTCGTCTCCCACAGAAAGCGCCGGAGGACGGTGTCACCATGTATTAAAGCTGTAGTCTACAACTCTGAGATGAGAGCGAACTTAGCCTGAAATGTTGAACAGACACAGGTCTCACGTCACTCCCCCTACCTTCATGCCGCACTCCAACTCAGTCCCCCCGCCTCCTCACCTCACTGAACGCGACGTGAAATGAAAAGTATACACAAAGCAACACAACATGGCCTACTCGGTATCTGTTGTGTTAATCCTTTCAGATCGTAGCTCCCGTCATTCACAATGAGGCAAAATAACTAGTGACGGTGTGGATGTTTGCTACATAAATAACAAGCAGTATTGAAAAATGTCAAAATCATTCATTCAACCTGTATTCAGGCCAGCGTTGTACCAAAGTATATCAGTAGATGAGTTCAGCAACAGATGATGGGTAATGGAAAAAAAAAAAAGAAAACAGCTTGCGGGTCAACAACAACTTGCTGAGTCAGTGTTGGTAAATTAGAAGCTGAAAAAGACGCTGACAGAAGTCAGACACGTGCTGCGTTTAATTGGCTCCTCTGATGGAGAGGTGAAGGCAGCAGACTGGAGCTACGTTAGCTACGTAGCTAGCTGACGGGCATCACTCTTCTCTCCTGGAAGTTGTGCTCGGGTGGAAGAAGCCACTTACCGAAGGCAGATAGAGGCTTTGCTTTACATAGATCCTATAGTTTGCATCCTGGAGGGACCTGCAGCACCAGTCCTCCTCCCAGATCATCACTGGGATCATCACTTCATCCCGATGAGGGAATTTCCCTGACAGCGGCATCATCCGGACTTAACTCCTGGATGAAATGATGAAATTCACCGGGCGTCCAGCGCCTCTGGAGGATCTGATGGACACAAACGTCCAAAGCAGGTAAAAGAATGAAACTCTCACTAAGTCCTTACAATAACCGGGCTGCCATGTTCGTTGTTTATGAATGCCAAAGCATGGAAACCTTTCCTCTCCGATAGTCAAACTTGATGTACAATAAGCGTTTCCTATACTCGCAAACGATAAGCTCTATTTTTGTGAATAATTCGGTCCAATCGAGCGAGTAAACATCCAGTATCTGCGCGTTGAAACAAGCCGCGGACGTGAATGGATGCTCCCGGTGTCCATGCAGGGAAGCGGTTCGCAGCGCGTGCCAGGAGTGATTGACAGATGTCAGACTCTCCATCAAACACTCATCTGGTTCTGATTGGTTGTTCTTACCGGGCGCGGTGGAGTCCTGCAAATCGCTGTAGAGGCGGCAGGAGGGACTACTGGAGCCTGTTTATTTCACAGATCGCTAGTCTCATGTACTACTGTCTGGACATAGTGTCAGTTTTATAAAAATATGACAAAAAGTTACTTTTATAATAGTTGTAGACTACAACTTTAACCCTCCTACATGACGTGGTGGAGAGGACTCATCGTATTGTCAAAGCTCCCCATCCTGGTTCCCAGAGTCAGTTCAATCTTTAACATGTGGTGTGTAAACATACGTACATTAATACACTGGATGGCTCTGTCACCGTCCTCCTTCCTGGTGTAGTTCACAAACGCACACTGACGTTCAAGAAGCATCTTGATGCTGTAGATGGTTCCAGCTCTGCAACGTAAACAATGATATCAGCTGAGTAATCTGCAGCAGCATCGCATGGCATTCATCACAAAGGATGCTTCCATCAACCAAGACAATTTGCGCTCAAAGGAATCCAAATAAAACTCCTAATGATGGGGCAAGTGGTTCATTATACTAGTACATTATTGGCAACTATTTCAATTTTTTTAAAATTTTTGTTAAAAAATCACAATATGCAATATATATCCGATAGACATTTTTTCGCAAAGTAAACAAAGAAAGGGTTAAAATTTATGGCCTTGAGTTCTACATCACTTTTATTAAGGATCAGAAACATGTGCATTAAAATCTTTCACTGAAATTAAAGTAGATTTATATTAAAATAATAAAAAATACTTTTCAATGACCATAACAAATAGTGTAGTACTAAAACAGTTGTTAGTATTTGCTAACTCGATATTCCCTTACTCAATATCTTGTGTGACAAAGTCTCGATATATCTGAAAATCTCAATATATTGCCCAGCTTTAAACTGACAGTGAATAAAATTACCTGAAAACAAAATGGTTTAAATTCCTTTACTTATTTGTTACATAATGCAATATTTACACCCATTATTTATGCCACTTAATAGACTATAAACAAGAAGAAAATGCACGTTTAAAATATTTAAAATAAACTTCAATTCCTGTCCTAAATCATAAAAAGAATAGTGAAATTTATTTCATTAATACTGAAATAAACGTGGCTGAGGTAAAGAAAGCTAGCTAGCATAAAATAAATATTTAATTGAAACAGAAATTAATAAATAAGTTAAACAAAATAAATTGCAGGAAATTCATAGGAAATCAATAGTAAAACTAAATGCTCTCAAAGTTCTGCATACGATCCTCAAACAAAGATTAGAGTCCTGACTGCGAGACCTCACCTGCTGAAGAGCCCGTGGAGTTTTACGTAGGTCATAGAAGGGCCAAGCGTTCCCACCCAAACAGGGAAAAGCTCCCTTTAAACAGCAGAAACAAAAAAAATTGTTTTGCACTCAAAGACAGACAAAATAAAAACCCAAAAATGTAATCTAAATTTAAACGTACGGTTTCATTGCACTCCTGGGGTGATGCGTCGGGGATTGAGATGTCGATCTGCTCTGGCTACAAAGATCCAGCTCTTTGACGTGTTGCGTTCGAGGGCGGCTTGTCTGTTGAACAATCTCCCAATCTCCCTCATCGCTGGAGTCCTGCTCTGCCGGCTGCTCGGCTTTGACGTCGCTGACACTGACAACTGAGGAGGAGAACAGTGGAGCTCTTCAGGTGCCGACACATCGCTGTCTTTTCTCCACCAACAAACGTTTTCAGGGCACAAACCTATGTAAGCCGGGCTGCGGTCGCTGGCAAACAGAGCTTCCACAGCTTCCTCTAACGAGCCGTGATTTCTCAAGGCCTCCGAGCACTGCGCCCAGGAGAAGCCCATTTCCTGAAATCGAAGTACACATACATGATGCAAACAGATGTTATAAGCCCAAAATGACAAAAGCCCACAGGTCATAAGTTGTGTATGAGCTCCTTCTACCATGAGGTGCAACGTTTGCGCTCGTTTCAGCTCCTGAGTCGCTTCGGCGCTCGTACTCTCCAGCTTCAACACCTCTTTGTAGATGAGCGAGGCCTCGTAGTATCTCTGCAGGAAACACACAAGCAACATGAGTCACACTTTACATGTGTAATAAACCTGCAAAAGGCTGTAACTACAACGAGTTTTAGTAGTTTATTAAGAACAAGGAATTTTAATAATGTGATTCTTTAAAGCCTCGGTTCATGAAAATAATGAAAACGTTGGCGGGATCTAATCAAAGTTTAAAAAATCTAGATGTACTGTGGAATGTAAATCATTGCAATACAACAGTGGCAGGACATAAAAGCAGCAGGATAAATGATTCGGACTTGACAGAAATCGTTCACCTTGAGCCCACAGAGAGCTTTCCCTTTCCGAAATAAACCTTTTATCCACTTAGGCTCCATGGCGAGCGCCACGTCGGCATCCCTGAGAGCGTTTTCGTACTGCTCCAGTCTCTCATAACAAAGAGACCGATTTCCAAACAACCTGAAAAACACAGAACCAACATGTTTCATGAGCCCTAACATTAACTGCTGCTGGGTGCTCAGGGTCATGTTCTTACTTAAACTCCGTCGGGTTGTATTTAATGGCGTCAGTGAAGCATTTTACAGCCACCTCATACTGTCCAGAGGCGGCCAAACGATTCCCTGTATCTGGATTAAACCGCAGGGACAGACACGCTGGTTTCAGTAATCATGTTTAAAGGTCCAAAGATGAATGCAAACGGGAAATTTCACTCACTTGCGAGCTCAATGCTTCTTTTTGCAAACTCCTCTGCAGCAGGATTCAGCATTTTCTGTTCAAAGGAAAGTTTCAATGTTAATGAGTGTAATCTAAAAGTAACATTCACATTTAACCCTTTCATGCATAGTGTTCACTACAGTGGACACCTATCCAACAGCTATTTTCCAGTATATTCATGGGTGGGAATAGAAAATTATTAATTTTGCCGCTTCAGGGGACATCAGTGAGTCATGCAATACACTGTTATATACTGTAGAATAATTATTTATATATGTACATACATACATTGGAATAACCAAACATTTTTTGGTGACAAAGAAAACAATGCAGCCACATATTTTTTTTATAAAATATCCATAATATAGAAATATAAAGAAGCCTATTTCATTCATAATTTTGAATAAAATATCAAAATACATTAAATAAATAAAGTAAAATATGTTTTATAAATAAAAACATCATTGCAAATGTCTAAGGAAGTTAATTACTGTATGCAAAAAACGTGGAACTGTTTCTTAATGATTCTTGTATGAAAGGGTTAAAGAAAAACTTTATTTTTTGTTTGTAACTTAATGGCAATTTTAAATTCTGTTTTCTTACTGAAATAAATCCAGCAACAAAATATGCTCAGATTTAATCATCAGCCATCAAACAGTTAAATGAGGAAAAAAAATGTTTTTCAAATTTATTTCGAGGCAGCTAAAGAATAAAGAACATCATCTTCCCAGGATTCTCACCTCTTTAGCAGCTTCTTGCTCCTTCTTTTGAACCTGAGGTTTCTCTGCAACTTCTGGCTTTTTTTCTTCCACTTGTTGAACTTCAGCTTTATTTTTTTTATCCTTTTTCCTGACTTTTGTAGGTTTCCGAGTGCACACTTCCTCTGGCACCAATTCAGCAGATGTGGCATGTGAATGATTCAAATCCTGTGACGAATCAAATTAATTGGTCTTGTTTGTCATGGCAGCAGTTTGTAGCATTTCTTAAAACACTGGTAAAATCTTCAAACCTTTTGCTCCTCATCCTCTTTCTGCTTCGTCTGAACAGTATCTTTTTCTTCCGTATTTACTTTTTGCTCATCACAACTAGCCCTCTCAGATGCTGCCTGGGATCCATCAGATTTAGGAGATTCATTTGCTTCCAAATTATTACAAACTGCAGAGTTTTGTTCCTGATTATCGTCTTCAGAGCCTGGCTTGCCTTCCTCCTCCTCTTCCTCCTGAAATGGCATTGCAGAAAACCACAGCGTCAAAAGGGTTTTCCTCTTGGGGGTTAATTTGTCCGATTAAAATCTTTAACTTGCACGTGACTGAATTTAAAAGTAAAAACAACTAACTTTGACTTACATGTAAATTGTCTTTAAGTGCATTCTCCTTTTCAAGACGTTTCTTCTCTTTTTTACGCTGTTACAAAGAAAAAAAGTGTTATGAACAACTATCAAAACAACATTCAGAATAAAAGTCATGCTTACCATTTTTTTACGCTTGTTCTTCTGCGTTTTCGCATTAGGTCGATCCTTTTCTGCCATCAATTCCTTTGCAATTCTATCAGCCTCCTAAGAAAACATTATAAGGGTTCAATTAAATAGGGATGGGTATCACTCCTAATTTCCTGAATCGATTCGATTTACAAGAGAAAAAATCGATTCAATTTCGATTCGATTTAATATCTATTCATTTTCAGATATTCATGTCACATAAATATTTCTTGAATATTAGACATTCACAGATGGCAATTTTTATGAAACGCTGAAGCAACCTTTCAACAGTGTGTATTTTATATACATTTAATATTCATGTTTTCATTAAAAATGTCCAGAAGCACTGGCATGTCACATACATATCTGTAACATTTATTTGTGAAAATAACCAGTGTTACATGTTAAGCAGAATACAATGTTAACAGAAACACTACAGTAAAAAAGAAAGACCAAATAAAGACTAAGCTTTCTTTAAAAAAAAAAAAAAAAAATCGATTTTAGCATTTCATGAATCGATTATTGACTTTTTATTCGTGAATCGATTTTAATCGATCAATCGACTTTTTAAACCCAGCCCTACAACTAAAGGTCAAATTTCTTAAGAAAGTCTCTTTCATTTGGGTGACATCAGTCAGACTTTCCTTCAAGTTTCATTTTCAGCAAACTGGAACAGAGACAGTTACCTCATCAGTCAGTTGCTTTATTTGTGGATGTGGCTCTAACGCCCAGTGAGCACCATGATGTGAATCATCACTATCGTCGTCCTCATCAGAATATATCAGGTCATCCTCCAAGGACCCTAAGAAATTTAATCCTGCACAACAAATGACAAGTGGGATGTGGTGTCAATGTGACATTAAAAAGAGCAGAGTGCAAAATCTTTTCATATATGTCACTGTCAAGACATTATCAAGCTTGTAAGACGTGCGTTGAGCTTTTATCATTACAAATGTTCTTTTTAATCGTCATTATTATTAATAATAGATAGATAAATATGTGATCTGTAATGCAGCATTTCTAGGGTTTCCTTCCTCCACTTAAACTAAGATCTTCCAACACTGATAATTCTGAAATAATGAGACATCAACATCAGAAAAAGCCTTACCAAAAAAAGCAGGTGCAAACATGTTCATGAAAGACTCGGCAGAACTGCGTCCATTTAGGTAATCCACCATCGATTCCTGAGAAGCAGAAGTGATCAGTGGCTTGTTTTATTAGTGAATCCCTTCAACAGGTACAAAGCTGCATTTTTAGACAATATTAACAGTAATAATTTTCTAAATTACAAGTCTGAGATGCAGTATTTGTTTTCTTTGTGGGGAAAACTCCCAATGAACAACATATCAATGAGAAGGCAAAAACTTTTTTACATGCAAGGGGTTCACTCAGTCAGCAGGGATCTTGTGAGCAAGATTTTCCCATCAAGTTTCATTGGGATTAATAATTTCCCAATTGCTTGACATTAAAATTAATCACCTGATCACATAGTGTGTGATTCAAACTCTTAATTCTTCAATTTTTGCAACTATGATTCAGATCTTCAGATGAACACAAGTTATGGTAACTCAATAATGAATCATGTAGCTTCAGCGGTTATCAGCGGAGATAAAACTCATGTTACATCACTGACTGAAGCTGGCAGGTTGACCTTTTCATAAACATTATTTACCATAAACACAGTGTTATTCCTCTTTTTAAAAAGATCTCTACATCCTATTCTGCCTTATTGGATTACTGTGTTATGGTATAAGTTTCACTGTCAGGAGGCCTAAGTCCAGATCCACCTGTTAAACAAACACCTATGCAATAAAATAACCATGGTGTGAATCATACTCACGTGCGTGTGCATTAGTCTCGAGCTTTCTCGAATTCTGGGCGCCGGAGTCCCAGCTGTTCAGAGAGGATAAAGTCTAAGTTAGCATACATTTATCTATAAAACATGAGCAACACACACCTTTAGATGGCTTCAAGCAAAAACAGGAACTGTGTTGTTTTATTAGCCATGCTTTAATGTTCTCCATAAATACCATAGAGTGTAAAATAAACAATTTTAGCTCGTAAGCTAGCTGGCCTGACAGGTTCAGTTCCCGGTAAATGAAACTCAGAAACTAAGTTACCCGTCATTATCTGTTCTTACCTTTAACTATCTCCCTTTTTCTTGGCATGGTGCTTTATTTCTCCGAAGGATGCGTGTTAATGCGACTTTTCTGTCAGCAGCTTCTGGCTGGTTTTCTTATGCCCGCGTTTCGTTGGTGTACAGTAAACCTGTCCTTTCAGCTTCTTCCTGCTGCTGCAGCTGCTGTTGTTGCTCCTTCTTCTTCTGCTCCCGTTTTCCTTGCGCTACTTCTTCTTCTTTGATATTTAGTAGTAGCTGGCAATCTTGTCGATGCATCACTGCCACCTTCTGGTAAGGCAAGGCAAGGCAAGTTTATTTGTTTCACCTATAAAACATTTAAAGTTGCTTCACATAAAACGTTTGAAGCATTGCAGCGGGGTGCAGGAGAAGGACTTAGAAGTATTTAAAAACGTAACAAGAAATTAAATGGATTTAATAAAAACAGAAGAAAAAAGAAACCCTAAAAAAAGATAGGATGCAAAAAATGAGTTAATTGTGAGACGTTTTGATAAAAGGCAGCAAATAGAAAAAATTTTAACTGGGATTTAAAACTGATGAGTTTCAGCAAATCTGCAGGTTTTTGGGAGTTTGTTCTACATGTGAAGAGCATGAAAACTGAATATGGCCTCTCTTTGTTTAGTTCTGACTCTGGGAAATGAAAATAGACGTAAATGACAGAAGATGGGCTGAAATTATGCACATGCTTGTCTTCAGTGTAGAGCATGGGCTTTAACACCAGTTAACCTAACATGCATGTTCCAGACTCTGATGACCTGAGGGATCTGGCAGGGTCATAATGAACCAGAAGATCTTGAATGTATTTTGGCACTAAACCAAAGAGTGCTTTGTAAATTTACACAATTTGCAGCTGTCTGATAGACCGACCGACTGTAAGGACAGCGTTACAGTAGTCTGGTAGTCTACTAAAGAAAAATGATGGACATGTTTTTCTAAATCCTGTGGAGACATTAGGACTGTGCCAGTCCTTTAATCCTCAATATATTCTTAAAATGAAAATAGGTTGACTTCACCACTTTCTTTATTTGACTACTGAAGTTCAGGTCTGAATCCACTACACCCAGGTTTCTGGCTCTGTTGGTGGTTTCTAACTTAGCCATTTGAATAAAATAATTAAAAAAATAAATAAATGAACAAAGTATTTTTAAAACCATATCTGAGACGTATATGTCTAAACTTCATCTTAAAGGAGATTTGAGGCGGGCCCATGCATTTTGTTTATGGAAGTGAAACATCTTTTCATAGACGATCTTTTTGGAGAATAAAAGAAAACATCTTTTCATAGACGATCTTTTCGGACGGACTGTTTGGTTCAAATTTTATCTTTCACTCTTTCCGCGAGACTTCCTTCCACTTCCTAGCAACGCTGCTTGGAAACGAGGCGGGGGAAGCGCGCTCTCGGCGGCGGACTGTCAACAATAACAACATGCAATCTCTAAAGGTAACTTGTATAACTTTATTTCAGACCCTTTTTGGAAAAAAGTATTTGTTTTACGCAAAGACTTTGCCAAGTCTTCACGTTATCGGGGATCCGACTGAAGTTCGCTTAGCATTGCTAACTGCTGTGCTAGCTTATGAGCTAACTAACAATGCACATCACTCTATATTAGATCTAGTGATAATGATAATAACATTTAGATCACGGGTTTCTTGTGACAACTGAAAGGCAAGCTAACGTCAACATTGCTGTTGTGTAAGACGGGATCAAGCCAACCTACAACATGATCCTGTTGCTCCCAGTTAGCATTTACTTCTTCTTTAGCTTGTGAGCAAAGCGCCAATCGCGTTTCTTAATTTACTGGGGCTCCAAAACTTAAATAAATGAGCGAATAATTAAATACTAATGTGCCTCCAATAACGCATAGAGGAAGCATTTAAAAACGTTTGTGTGTTTTTTTTAAAATGCTGATTTGGCTAATCAATGATCAATAATCAATCAATAATCTTAGTATCCTTTATTTTGTTCCACTGATTTCGACATCCAGAAGTTTATCTATAAACAACAGGCAGCCTCAATATCAGCACAAATGTTTGAAATTATCGGCAGATTTTGGAAAATTAGCTAAAAAAAATGATGATTTCTCATTGAATGAGCTGCTCCTTGTTTAAAACGACATTAATAATTGTGTGGTTGTAACATGTATGACATCTTTGAAGGCATTATTTTGGCATAAATCTGATGCTTAACAGCATGTACATATTTTGGAGGAGCTTGTGCTGCTTTTAAAGTGATTAAGATCTCAGAGCTTACTTTCACATGAAAAAGTATCTCTTAACACTTATAAAACAAAACCATGAAGCTCCATTATTGGATTTTTGTGAGGAAATTATGACCAGATTCATTGCTGGAGGTAATAATCACTCAACCTTAGATATAAAAGTAAATTTACTGATATTTAATGCCAAGAAAAACAGTGAATATCATCCCAATGAAGATACTATTAACACTTGATGCCAGAGAAACTTTCTGTCAGGCTCGTAATGCAAAGTGTTGACAGCTGACAGGATTCGCTTTTTGTTGTGTTTCATTGTAACTACAACACTAAATGTTTCTTGGAGAAGGTTTTTTGCTCTTTGACCTCCAGTTCGTGGAGGAGTATAAGACAGTTTCCAGAACAGATTGAGAAGCATGTTTTTCTTATTTAGTCCAGTTTCAAATAATCTGCAAACCTTTTCCAAAGATGCAGTTTCGTGCGTACTGAAGTTTATGCAGTGATATAGTGAATTACTGTTTCTTTGTTTGCTGATTTTATTTACAGGGAGGGGCGGCATCTTCTTATTTGCCAATGGAGGAAGATGTGCGTCAGTCTGTTGGCGAAACATCCACAAACCCGATGGGAGTCCAAAGTGATAGCAGTGCCAGTCAACATCAGAAACAGTCCAGGCTGGGATCAGATGGCAGGGATCTGCAGCAGTCGGGGACAGACGCTGTGCAGCTCGGTATGTGGATAGAATAAAAGTGTGAATAGATTGCTCACTGCTTATATGCATTTATTTATCATTTTTAACCGGTAAATTATCCAGAGGTAAAGTTAATATAAGGTTTTAGTTTACCTTAAAGAATACATGGAAACTGTTATTGCTATGATGATTAACATACTCTCTTTGCCATTTATGTTGCTTTTGGTTAATGTGGATAATGCTCAGTATTTTGTGTATATTTAGATTTTCAGAACAGTAACTTGTCTCCAGCCCTTGCCCTGTTGCCTGGGACCTCTGCAGTCGAACACAACTTCACCGAATATTCGTTATTCCAGCACAGTGATACAGAATTTGTTCCTTTAAGGTAAGAAAATGATTTAATCTTAACCATTTGTTCTGCAGATATTGTATTCTAGCAGATGTAATTTGAATGGTACATTTCAAATGAACCGATCATTTGCTTACTTTATCAAGGGCATACCCAGATGTTTCCATGGCATCTGAGAAGTCTCAACTTCCACCCCAGGAAGTCTCCTCTGAGTGTGGCTCATTATCCCAGCATCCTTTAGCTCAGGCAACTATTCTCTCTGAAGAAGGAGCAGGCAGCTGCTGCTCTCAGTCTCAGCACAGCTTATCACCAGAGGACCAGGGCAACCCCCCTACACAACCCACCAGTACTCATAGCAGTCAGGGGATACTATTAAAAGAAGGTAGCAGAGAGAGGGACTTGGAAATACGAGCTACTGCAAGAGAGAAGCTTGTCAGCAGGGCTGCTGAGGATGAGACTTTCTTTCTGAGTGAGGACGTTCCTGCCCAGCATCTTCTGAAGCTCTTGCAGAAAGAAGTCGGCATGCGAAGCAGTAGTAGCAGCGCTGTGTCTTCTGCCTCTGAGACCTCTGTGAGGAACGTTAAATCTCATATGAGAGAGTCTAAAAGCACACAAGTCTGCAGTTTTACTTCTGACAAAAGCACGGGCGAAAGAGAAGGTCCTCCAGGTGATGTTTGCCCTCTCCTGAAGCAGATGGGAAACATCACTATAGGTTTGCGGAGCACTGCACCCGACGACAGCAGTGAAGTGTTGCACAGGAAGCTGCTAGCTGAGGTGCAGAAACCTGAATCTGAAAGCAAAGTGACACCAACTGGTCAGTTCTTCACACCAACACTCACAGAGCTGGAAGGAAAACCATCTGGGCTCAAAGCAGATATGCCTTGGACAGGAGCGCTTTCAGCTGGTGTTGAGGCTGCGCACAGAGAACAAGACCTCTGGTCATCGGGGACCCAAACAGGGATTGAAGGGTCCTACCTAGGTTTCCTTCCACAGTCTCAGTCCACTCCAGGAGTTTTCAGGGCCCCGCCTAAATCCAGTGTTAAGGCTAAAGTAGGACAGCTTCCAGCCATAGCGTCAGATAAAGAGAACTCGTATCAATCAAGTACAGGAGCTGATCCACAGTTAACTAACATCAGTCTCCCAGACGCACCCAGCCAGTCCCGAGAAGATGCTCTGCAGACCGCTGCAGAAGTCCAGAGTCTCCCAAGTCTCAACTATATGCAGAAAGTCGATGCTTGGAGGGCAAATCACAGCTCAGGGAAGAGTCCGTTGTTTGATAGCCTGGCGCTGCAAGGATTTCCTGCCATGTGTCCTGAAAAGAAAACTTTCGATGCAGCTTCTGACACACTGAATCGTATCCTAACTCAGCCGTCCAGGAGTTCACAGCAGCCTCCCGTTGTTACTGCTGCCAGCCACGATGTCGCTCAGCGCTCCTCCACCGCTCCCTCTGGCTCCTCATCGTCAAGGAGATGTGAAGCAGTGGGCGGCGACAGAGATAACGGAGGAGCTGCAGCACAGCCCTCTGCTTCGCCCTTCGGCAGGTCCCAGTCTCCCTCATCCTTCGACACAGTCATCATGTCGGCCCACAGACATCAGCAGGCCCATATCCTTCCCGAAAAGGAGAAGAGAGAGAGTCAGGACGATGCTCGTAACTCAGGGAGCGCAGTTCGACCCTCACCTTTAACAAGCCTCGGCCGCTTCAGCGATGTGTCACTCGATCAAGATTTAGCTCTTTCAAGTTGCCAAGATAGTTGCAGTGGAGTGAAAGTGGTAGCTTCTGTAGGAGCATCGTCTGTTGTGAGTCTGGAGCTGGATAATTATGCTCCCTACTGGACCCTGAAGCCAACAACACCACCTCCTCTTCCCAAGCTCAGAGAGCTCAATATTGACGAACGAATTCCGGTAAATGAAAAAAGCTCAAATAAAATCCAGTATGAAATGTTTTGGATTACTATTATTACCAAAATCTTAGTTGTTAAATCACCTCTAGTTTTGTATCATTTATTTCTGACACACTTTGTATTTCTCCTGCAGTTGTACCTCCGTAACCTGGGCATAGACCAATCTCCCTCAACAATCCTGACGCCGTTTGCACCTGAAGGCCCAATCAGAGAGCCGGAATTCTCTCCGACCGATCTCTGTACGATTAAAGGATCTACTGGAAGCCCTCCGAAAAGCACTCACCCCTCAGATGGTATGGGTTTATAAACTTTGGTATCTTTGTTGCTGTAAAAACGCTGAGGTTGATCTGGGATGTTGTGATGAAGATGAGTCTCATCTCATGCATTTCATTCTAGTACGACTGAACTTAGGTAGAGTGTAAGAGCAGCTTTAGTCTCTACTGACTCACCTTAAATTTTATCCTGCTGATCACATGCAGTGTCTGATCTGATGTCTCCAGCAGGGATATTGGTTTGATTTCCTTAATCAAACAACTGTGTTTCCTTGTCCAACTCTAATGAGTTTACTTCTTTCATAAGAAATCAAAAAGAGCAAAAGCTGTTGGGCAACATATTTGTCACACTTGAAATAGAAAGGGAATATTGTGTATAAGGAGTTAGCTTGTTTTGAGTTAAAAGTATTTTAACTCAAGTAAAGTATTTGTTTTCAACGTTTTGCACACCTGTATCCTTGTTCTGGTAATTGAAACTTATTTTTTTCATTTTAAAACACATCTACTTTCATTTTAGCCAAACATTTTATTACATATGTGCTTCTGATCCTTAATAAAAGTACATTCAGCAATCAAGTCCGTGAATTTAAACCGAATCCTTGGTGAATTGACCAAAATAAATTATATTGAGATATATATTGTGATTAAGAAAAAATGATCAAGATATGAAATTTGGTTCATAGCCCAGCCGTAATCTAAATATGCTTCTATTGCTGTGGATATATGGATGCATACAATCTCCAGGAAGTTGCAACATATTCAGTTTAAAGCCAATTTTTTATTTATTCTTTAAAGGTCATTGACCAAATGCGAAAAAACCTAAACTTAATTGTCGTATTTTCTCATTACATCATTGCTTTTCTACATTCAACATATTTTACTAATGAATAGATGTATGTTTACAAGCTATAACTAATAATGTGATTAATTTAGAGAATATGCTGTTTTATTTTCAGAAAGCAGTCCCCATAAAGAAGAATTCTCCAGATCCAGCGTTCTGTCAGTCGGCTCCAGTGTCTCTGTACCGCTTAGCCTGGACAGTCTTGGTCCTGCTGTCTCCATCCCAGAGCGAGCCAGAGGGAAATCTCTGCGTAGTGATGACACGGCGCCCAGTCCCCAGCCTTATGAAGGCACCCGTTCCTCCTTACTGCAACCCAGACAGCATCAGCAGGACAGCAGGCGGGACATCAGCAGGTCCGATGTTCCAGCGAGTTGCAAGGAGAGAAGTCGCAGTGCGGATCAAGCTGCAGAGGATTCTTTTGTTAGCAGCAACGCCTTGTTAGAGATCCGTACGCTCCTCTCTCACGCGGAGACCATGGTGTCCACCACTTCCTCTGCAGCCTCCTCAGCTCCTGCAGCATCACATCTCCTCCCCGATCAAGACTTATTCCTCCCACGGCAGATGAAAACCAGCAGGCTCCAGGACTCCTCGCCGTGGGCCAGGTCTTCTTCAGACTCCGTGCTTTCCTCAGAGAAACTCAGGCAAAGATCTGTTGGTCAAGAAAGTGCAACCTCAACTTGGCAACCCGATCCTCCATCCGCACACGTTCCGACCACAGCTGCCTCTGCAGCACACAAAATACTACAAGATTCGGCCGCCGACAGCACTGCGCTCCTCTCCAAATCAGCCCAAATCAGGCGGACGGAGCCGGAGGGCTGCAGCGCTGCGCCTCCAAATAAAGTCCCAACACAACCTCCGTCAGCCGTGATCACACAGCAACTCACCTCTGCGTCTGCAGACAGCCCAGAGGAGGCAGAGCCGCCTCCGTCCAGAGATCCTGCTCACAGTCGCTCCTCCTCACCCGTCCTCGGGGATGCAGACCAGGAGGCGATGAGTGATGGGAGCAGTGATAGCTTGCTGGCTATTCGAGTGGCCAACTTACTGCAGAATGACTCTCCAGCGACGGTGGTGTCCAGTACAGCCAGCGTGACGGACCAGGAGGAGAGTCAAGCCAGAGGTACGGGAACAGATAACCTGAACATTTCAACTTTAACAGCTTATTTCTGAGATCAAAGTATCTGAGACTAAAGAAACAGATTTTTGTTCATACTCATCTCAGGTTGATCATCTGTTCTGCCGTTTCAGAGTGGATCAAGTCGAAGATCAGTGGGCAGCAGTGCGAGCCTCTGGAGTTAGACATAGAAGACAGAAAACGGATTGAAGAGATAAAGAAAGAGCTGCTGTTAAAAAATCCCATCAAGGTAATCTTCTCTTAATCTTTACATCGTGCATACTGTAGCAGGAAACCGTGAGAAAGAGAGTGTAAATGGTTGTTTATGTTAATCTTTGTCACGCACAATCAATAAAAAATGTCTCTATTTTTCATTTGGATGTCAGCCTCCAGTCTGTGGGCAGAGTAGCTCTCATGTTGAAGGTAACTGGTGTGATGCAGGCATGGTGTGTCCACAGATGCGAGTCAGATCTGGCAGAACAAAAATTATTAAACTGAGTAGTGACTACAGTGAAAAAAATGTTTCTGACTAAGCATCCAGATAAAGTTTTTATTTTTTATTCTCCCAGAGTCTAGGAAGCACAGACACAGACAGCAGTGGGGTTTCCAGTCTCAAGAACCTTCACCGCCGTCCAGTTCAGCCTGCAGAGGCGGTTTCTGCCCTCAGTGATGCTAAAAGCCAATCAGACTCCAGCGTGCCGACACGGGAAGCTCTTCACTCCGATCTGGAGGCTCGAGTGTGTGAGATTGCTGCCAGAGAGGGAGTGACCCTTCCTACGAAAAGACCTCAGGCCTTCTCATCCATCACCATCACCCCCTCGCCGTCCACCTCGCCTCCTCTCAGTCCAGCCCCGGAGCCGCTTCACCTGACCGAGCTTTCCGATACGCAGCCGCCCTCAAACCTGCATGAAGAGGACAAAGTTGCATTCAGAGAACCGCCTCCTGTGCACGAAGCAGGTCAGAGTTTCCAAACAGCGACCTCTCATTCAGAACCGAAGAATCAGAAGAGACAAGACACAGTTGGGAGCCACTGTGAGCCTCCCCCGCCCCCCCGACGTTCAGATAAAGAAGATAAGACCATCAACCATGACGGCTCATCCTCTTTCAGACACGGTGAGAACTCATCTGTCCCCACCAGCTCAGTTCCAGGCACTGATCTCAGATCAGATCAGTCCGCGGGTCCGTCCACTCTCGTATCCCTCCCCAGGACCGGTCACGCCTCGCACATCCGCCTCGCTTCCTCCCCCCAAGCTACCGACCGCTTTACCTCCACGCTCCGCTCCAGTCACGCCGGTGCTGCCTCAAGGCTGCCAGGCAAAGATTTTGTCCCTCTCAGAGACTCCGCCTCACCTCCCAGCAGTCTGGATGAAGGTGTAGGCTCCTCCAGTCCACCAGAATGGTACGACACCAGAGAACCAGTAAGACCAGTGCCTGAAAGATCCGACTCCTCCAACCTGTTTAAATCTGCTCTACTTCGCACACGTTCCATAACGCAACATCACCGATCTGCCAAGCCTCCAAGAAACTTTACGGCCGAAACACCGGGTACGCTTTTATAGAAGTTATGATGCTAACATGAAAGATTTTAACATCAACATGTTTCAGGCATAAAGGGTTTTGCTTTCTTCCTGCAGCAGTTCCCGTGCTGCTGCCGTATAAACCTCGAGGCAGCGAAGAGCTCTTCTACGTCCCTCAGACGGAGGCTGACGTGTCCTCAGAGCGGTCCGACACCAGCATGGAGAGCTCCCACACAGGTAAAGGTGTGCTGAAGAGATGGGGGCTAAAAGGCTTCCTCACATTCTGTCCAAACTTTTGCCTTAAGTAAACGCGTGACAGGAGACTTTATTGTTTATACTTTTATTTTAAACATTGTTTTAAACCATTATTATGTTTTAGCTTGCATTGCTAAATAAGGATTAAAATGTTAGATGCTTCAAGTGTGTCTGAAAAATGTTATGATTGTGTAGATTCTCACACGTCTTGGTGTTAAATGGTGAATGATACTTATCTTTGGATTCACTGTTCTCTGGATAATCTTTGGAAAATTGCTGCTGATAGAAAAAAAAACGGTGAAAATGCAGGAATTCAGTGGATTTCAGGGAACTGGACTGAAAGCTGAATCTGTGATGGGCGGATGAGGCTCTGCTCATGTAGCAGCTGGTCCTTTTGTAACCCACACCAGGCTGCACATTAATTATTCATGTTCAGGGGCAGAGCGAAACAAAGGCAGAGCCGGGGCCCCGTCACAGAGACCGAGGGAGAGCCGGGTTTAGTCTCCGTGTCTCTGAACATCTTCTCTTCATTACTGGCTGGGAATATTTTGGTTACCTCTCCTGAGTGTCTTAGTTTAATCTGAAACCCGCTCAGCGTGAGGTAACGAGCCGCTTTACATTTCCTACCAGGCTCAGACGACGCCGTGCCTCCTCGGTTTAGCAGCGAGGTCCTCGGCAGGCAGGACTCAGGCTTAGACCGCGGAGTCACGTTCAGACACACAGAGGGCATCTACAGCAAGAGGCTGAGAACAGCTGCTCCTAAGATGCATGAACCTGGAGACAGAGGTGAGCCCAACGCACACACACACACGCAGTTCACCTGTTATTAAATATACCGTTTAGATGTGCTGTTTTAAATGAAACAGGCAGCATGAAGTGGGTTCTACTTTGCAGAGTTCTACGTTGTTACTTAAATTTGTGCAAAAACCATCAAAGATGTTGTTTGTGCTTTTTGTCCTTTTTATTTATTTTATTTATTCACCAATTAAATATTTATTAATTTATCAATGTATTCATTTATTTATCGATTTATGTTTTAATTTCAGGAAAAAAAACAAGAAAAGGATTAAACAAAGCAGCCATTCTGATACAGTGTGATAATGATACTAATGATGATGATACTAATAGAACAAGGTAGAAGCCAAATAGGCTTATAGTAGCACCACTCCCATAAAAAAAAAAAAAAACAACAATTAAATCAAAACAAAATAAATATCAAAATGAATATACGAATATGTTGCAAACACACATACAATCAATTCATTTTCATTTCCCTTTTCTCAGAAAAAGTACTCAGCCAGTAGCTTATACTTCAGTTTATTCAGGTTATATATATTGATAATGTTGTAAATTAATCTAGAATAAGTAAATATCTGGTTTTTGTCCCTTACCCCAGCAGCAGCAGGCAGAAACTCCTCGTTGCTGTCCGCTGCCTTCACCAAAGTGCCTTCACTAAGCGACCAAGAAGTCCCGAAGAGAGACCAGGGGACTAGCCCGGTCCACTTCCTCCATTTCAAGCAAACTGAGCCAAGTCAGGAGGAAGTCCATGCAGATGTGGCCCGAACATCTGAGCGTGAGACGGCAGGAGGGCGACGGCCGGCAGGAAGCAGCCTCGACCAGCTGTGGCAGAAGTTCTGCGAGCGGTGGAGCGCGGAGGAATCCCGTCCATCCAGCGACAAAGACGCGACTCTGTTGGAGCGTCTGGAGCGCCTGGAACGTCTCCTTCACAGCACAAGAACTGCAAAAGTGTCTGATGTACAGGAGGAGGGTATCCACCCAGAGCTGCTTCTGCTGAGGGAGATGCAGAGGAAGAAAGAAAGGAAAGAGGCTGGAGGAGAGGCTGACTCCCTCTCCTCCAGCCTCTCCCACCAGCCCTCCCCAGCAGACGAGTCGGAGAACCTGTCGACTACGTGTAGCTCCGTATCCACTGTGGACACGGCGCGGCTGATCAGAGCCTTCGGCGCCCACAAAGTCCGTCACCTGAAAAGCAGCTCCAGCCTCGGTAAACTGTACGGCACCATCAGCAGGCAGAGAGAAGGGAGGGAAGGCTGGGGAGGAAGACCTCATACGGTCGCTCCATCAGAGACAGCCGGCACTGGCGAATCAGTATGTGCTTCATAATATCATTAGTCAGAGAAACGTGACTGGTCTGGAGGTTTTAACAAGCTGCTGTCAGACCATGAAGATTAATCAGATCTCATCTTCAGGTTGCTCCTGATTCTGCATCAACGCGCAGCACACACACCCTGACGTCCCACCGTGGCCCCTCCAGGTCTCTGACAGCCAAGAAGGCCCACAAAAGCATCCAGGCAGGTGAGTCTGCCAGGATTTTCTGTTCCAATCTATTTTCATTAGAAGATCCTCATTTGTTCCCTGAACTCTCTCTGAGCTTCTTTACAGACAGAAGAAAAGACTAAACATTTGAAGCGTTGAAGTTGATTTTATTTCTGCATGTGGGAATATGTTAAAATGTCATTATGTGTGATTGTAGACTGGATTTATTGTTTTTCTGACCTCAGGTGACTTTGAAATAGTTCGTAACGGGACCCGGCGACACACCAGAGATGTTGGGACCACATTCCCCTCACCGAGTGAAGCCAGAGCTCCTGGGCTGATCTCCAGTTCAACAAGGAGACAGAAGAGCCCCTCCACATCTGAGGGAGTCCAAAAACAGAGGAAGAACAAGAAGAGCCCTTCAAAGCCTTTTCCTGAGGGTACGTCGCTGTTTCGTCACATTTTTAACCTTCCAGTTGATACGAAGGTAAGTAATACCACGATTTCCTTTCAGGGGTCTCCTGGTTCATCTCAGCTGACGACCTGAGGTCAGAGGCGAGGAAGGAGAACCAGCCAGAGGAATCGTACGCTTGGAGGCCGAGCACGGCGTGGTTGGAGCCGTACAGCAGAGTCAGTCCATGGAGAGAGCCGCTCCGACAGAGACAAGTTCACCAAGACAGGAGCCAACAGTCCGGCCTGAAACACCAAGCCGAGCCTGATCCTGCAGCTAAGAGCCTCTCCTCTGGTCGGGCGTACGTCTCTCTGCAGGTTAGTCGACTTTTACCTTCAATATCTTCATGTTGTCATGAAAAGTTCAGGTGTTTCATTTGAAAACACAAAATAAACTGTGAAAAAAAGACAAAACTGAATGTTGCCATGTCAGTTTATCTACGATCCCCCTTTGAGGTTTATAATCTGGATATTTTATTCTCCTGCTGTGCTGCAGGAGGCTCTGCAGATGCACCGACCGGAGTTTATTTCCCGGTCCAGACAGAGGCTGAGGCGTCTGGCTCTGCAGGCGGAGGAGAGGAAGCTACTGACCGACTTCAGCAGAGAAAGAGGCATGTTGTTCAACCAGCCGGGGGTGGCAGCGCGGCTGCCGAAGCCTGCAGGTATCCAGCGACACCTGTGCATCCACAGGGTGGCCGCGAGTCCTTAAAAAGTCTTAATTTTCACTTTGTCATATCTGTAGACACCCGGATCAGTCCATTCAGTTCTGTTTACCCAGCCGGTTGGAGCGACTTTTGATTTGTTTTTCTTTTCCTGTGTGCAGGCGTTGCTCTGCTGAGGAGGGCTGTTCCCAGAAAGGAGATGATCCAAAGATCCAAACAGTAAAACTCTTTCCTGTCCTCTTTTTCCAGGCTTTTTGTTCATCATTCTAAAATATCAGGCTGTTTATAGAGGGTGTAGCCCCACAGACCCTGCCGTATTTGTGTTTGATCATTTAGCTTTTAAAGTGTTTATGAAGACTTTGTTGTATTTGCAAGCAAACATACGTTCATCTTTCACTTTATTAGCTCCAGTTTGCAGGTACCTGATTCAATCCCCTTTTTCCTTCAGAGCGGATCAGTTCTTTGTGTCATGGACTCAACAAGGAAACATTTTTGTCCATATTAACTAGAGATGCAAATTATCAAATAATTCATAGTTGTTTCATCTTATCGATCGATTAATTGATTAGTTGCAATTTTTCTGAGAAGCTGAATTTCCTTTTGAATCAATTGGTTCCTTTCTACGAAAATGCAAATCATATTCCTTGATAAAAGATTTATTCTAAACAGCAGGGAACAACACTTTCACAAATGGACAAACAAAAATATTATTATTAGTAGTAGTATTATTATTAGTATGATTATAAATTCTATTTTATATAATAAATTATACTAGATTGTCTTGTGAGTCAAGGACTTCTGGCATCGAGTGCTCCCTCATGTGGGCTTGTGAGGAATTACGGGCTCAAAAGGATTAATTGCTGTTAATTTATTTTATTCGAGTAATTTCTTATCAACGATTAATTGATAATCTATTAATTGTTTGTATCTCTACTATTGACTTGATCGCATCACACGGTTTCTCCTCATCCATGATGAGAATCATATAAAGGGATGGAGCAATACTCTGAAATAATCAGACCAGCAACCATACCATTTAAATCCTCTTTCTTCCTCGTTCTGATGCTCAGTTTGAACTTCACCAAGTCGTCTTCGCTATCACGTACCTGATAAAGTGAGTGTGTGCAGCTGTAAGATGCAGCTGAAAGAAGTTGTTAACACAGTGACAATGTGAGGTTTTGTTGCTTCAGAATATACGAGAATCTACCAGAGGTGCGAAGGAGGAGAGATGAGGAGCGGAGGAAAGCAGAGTACCGGTCTTACAGACTGAACGCTCAACTCTACAACAAGGTGCAGCCACTTCTTTTCCTCGTGTTCGTATGAGTGGAATCCAGTCAGACTCTAAACATCTAATCAGTCAAATTTATATTTAACTTTAAGAACAATTAAAAAGATGTTTTCTTTTGTAGAAGCAGCTTGTAAATGTTATAAGCAGCAGCAGTGGAAATGTGGTTGATTCAGTGGATAAAATTACTAACATACCTTCTTTTTCTTTCTTTTTCATCCTCCAGAGAATCACCAACAGAGTCTTGGGCAGGAGATCCGCCTGGCAGTTATCAACCACACCTGTGAAATTTGAACTGTAGAGACAATCAATGATGTGAAAATTGTTTTTAGCATTTTAATACAAAACAAACCTGTAAATTTTAGCCAAATAGGATTTTTTATTTTACATTGACCAGTTGATTTTATTTTCTATTTTAAATATTATGTTGAAAAGTAGAATTAGACTTTTCTGACATTTTTTAGAGATTTACATTTTTTAAAATAAAAATAAACTTTAAATGTAAAATAAACACGAGTTTTTTTAAAACACAAAAGTTTACTTAATCTGGTATTTTGTTTCAAGACAATAACAGCAAAGAGAGTAACTGGTTTAAATTATTTTATTGATCAGTTATCGGTTGTGCAACAGCATTTAACCACATGAGAAAAAGGTAAGACTGGCTGCTGGTTCACAGCTGGATAACACAATGAATACAGAAGAAACATCTGCATTTCCCCTCAAACTACTCCTGCACATGCACTATGCCCAGTGAATTAATAAATAAACTTCAAGTCAATGACAGTTCAGTGTAAACATAAATAACCTAAAACAGCTGAATAAAATGGTCAGAAATAAATATGAGTCATGGCAAACATGGTGAAGAGAAACAGCTTCTTTGGCAAAGATGTTTAACATAATTTTCTAGAAACGGGTCAGAACTAAGGCAGGTGACGGATCTCTGCAGGTTTAAGGCTCAGACAAAGCTAAAGTTGACAGCACACACTAACACACACCTCCAGTGTAATAAATAGTGAATAATTTAAACCATTTGACCTAAAGTGCAGTCAGGCTGCAGTTAAATAAAATATTTTCTGCTAAGTCTCACAGTTAAAGTTAATCCAGCCTAAGAGTAACGAACAGTTGCAAAATCACAAACCTTCACCTATGAAACGAGTTGATGTCCTGGATGTTATTCGGTTTCTTCTATTTATTAAATGTGCAAATTCTGTTAATGAAACCACATTTCAATGACCTCGAATTTAAACGGATGAATCCATTTTCGAGTCCAATAATCCTTCTTCCCTTTAAATGATGAAGTTTACATTACAGTGATTCACTTCATTAAAATGTACAACACTATCATAATACTTAATATCCCAAACAGAGAAACATGAAACACCATCCAGTGTTGGACTAATATAAATCATACGGGGCTAAGAGGCGACTGATAAATACTCTGTCTGATAAAGGCTTTAGTGGGTGTGGGCAACATGCGGCAGTGCAGTAGTATCACTAAGCTTTCAGTCCACCTTCTCCATGATTTATAGTATGGACTTCAGTCTGAAGCATAGTCTAAAATAAAACATTTGTTAAAAGTAAAAGTGGGGGGAAAACATCTGAATTAAAACTGCATTTTAGTCTAAAGAGACTGAATTCCCAGGTTTTATAGTTATTTTGCTAAATTAACTTTCCATTAGTTGTTGATCTGTTTTTCCATTTGTCTTTGAGCTGATAAAACACTTCAAATGAATTTAAAAGTTTTAATAATTCCAACATTACATCTCCCTTTCTTGTTTTATCTGATCATTTTTCCTCACATAAAGATAATTTGATATTCTAAATCGGCAAAGAATTATGACAGTCTTCCCGTAAAAATGGTAAAACAATAAAAAATGCCCGTCTATCATCTAATCAGCTCACACATCTAAATCCAAGCCGGACGAGGCAGCTTCTGAACAGACGGGTGCTACACGTCCAAAGCTCCAAGTGACGTTAAGATGAGTGACGTTTATCTACAGAGCTGCTTTCATGACAAAGACGAAGATGGCTTTCAGGCTGTAATCCTCCATGAAACGCCTCTGAGGGGCGGCAAAGCTGATGACGGGGGAGTATCTGAGAGCAGGGGGAGCTTAGGTCTGCAGCATGCTGTGAACCCTCTGCAGCTGAGACTGGGACAGGACGAGGCGGTGGACCTGCTCCTGCCCGCGAGGGCACGGCACCAACACCCGACCCACCAGCACCGTGTCGCCGTGCTTCTCTTTCGCCTAAACAGAAACAGTAACGGGATCCGATGATTTAATGTGGTGAGATTATTTATTTACACCCAGCAGCTTTTACCGTCCCGCAGCTCTTACTTTTACAAACGTGGTCGAGGGGAAAGTTGCAAAGTCAGATGAGACTCGAGCTCCTGGCTGCTGATTGACAACATGCTCTGCTACCTCGTCCTGAAGCAGGGAAAAGGGGAAAAAGTGCAAAGGGGGGTGATTTATAACCTCAGCGGTGGAAAACCTTTCAGCTTATTTCTGCAGCCTTGTTGCTTAAAATGGTGAAAATGTACCTTCAGTCTGTCCAGAGTGTCTCTCAGGGACTGCAGCCGAGCAGTCTGTTCCAGGAGCTGAGCACCAGGCGTCACTGCCGGACAGAAAATATTTAAACGTGATAAGAGTAACAGTAGATAACTTAAAGATAAAAACAGAGGTGAAGTCATTGACATGATTTACCTGGAGACTTTCCAGTGATGTCCACCACCTTCACGTTGGCACTCATCTGTAGCAAAGTCTCCAGCAGCTGGTCGGTTTTGCGGTAGAGGGCGCTAGAGAGCACTTCAGGACGTCCTTCCTTGGAGGGGAGTTTGGTCACGTGGAGCGGAGGCAGAGCGGCGAGCTGGACACGCATCTTCTCTGCCTGACAGGAGGGAAGAAACAAAAAGAAATGATGAACAAGAGCTAATGCTGAACACTGACGGCTAATTCAGCATCCGACCGGCGCTCTGAACTCCAGAAAGTAAAGATCAATGTTGTCTCCGCTCTCATCTCTTACTCTCTCTTGTTTATCTCATTTTCTCCAATAGTGTAATCTTATGTTTCTTTGCTGTATCAGCCACAGTGCCTCTTCAAAACGTATGGTTTGTGGATATCAACTTGCTAGTGGTGGTCGGCATGTCGATACCAGTGTTGGTATTTTTATTTTCAGTTCTTGTCCTTTATGCATCATGTGATGCTGCATCTCATCAAAGAAGCGACGTGACGGCCCGTGTCCATCTAAAGTGCCTCTCAATTACAGCGCGGTGATTTCAGAAACGCACATAATACCATTTTTTCCAGATTATGAGTCGCATCAGTCAAAATATAAGCCATTAAGAAATAAAAACAACAATTTGCATTTATTTAGAAATCCATTCAACATAATCCAAGACCATGAAGAGAAGTTTAATCTTGCAAGACGAGTTATTACACGTTACCTGTTAATGCACCACGTTAAACTTATGGTCAATTCATTTGAGCTCCGTGTGTGCCGCATCTCGGCTGCTTGAGGGTTAATTTGTGTCCTCAGAAGCGCATCATCTCACACCAGGAGCCCCGTGGCCAACAGTTAGCTACTTAGCAACCGTTCGCTAGTTAGCAACCGGTAGCTATTTAGCTAAGCAGCTAACCGTTAGCTACTAACGGTCGCTGCTGCTCTACAGTACGCTGCAAACAATGTAATTATCATTATTTAGGCCGTGGCACTGACAGTATAGAAACCGTGATAAATATCCCCAGACTTTGGAAGACTTAGAGCGACTTTTTTTCTGTTTCTGTTGCTTTAGTAGCGACCGGGTTTCCCTCGGACGCCGCCATCTCTGATATGACGTCATTCACGACGTGCCGACGCGCAAAATTTGTGTCGACGTATTTACGTCATCGATGTAATCGACGTCATCGATGACGTCGATTACATCGATGACGTCGATTACATCGACGCGTCGTCCCAGCCCTATAAAGATGATACCTGAGAGGCTGAAAAGGCCGAGCTAGCATAGCCAGCACTAGTTTGTTACCTGTAAGCTACAGTAGTTATATACTGATCTCATTTCACTTCACTAAATCCACTGAATTCTCCATCTTTGGTACAGTACCGACACTTAGATGTTACAAGCCTAGACTGCCCTCTGGTGGCTGCAGACGGTAACACTTACTTCTTGGTTCATGTCCGTCGGTATAAATTAAATTTTTAAAAACATAAAATTACACATATATAACAGTTACTGATTATAACCGGCCATACTATGAAAAAAAGTGTGACCTATTGTCCGGAATACACAGCAAGTGTCACGGTGCCATCAGACAGGGATGCGGCGCGTTGAGGTTGGAAAGTTACATAGTGCGTCTTTAAAATGTCGTCATCATCAAATAAAAAAATAATGGCGCTCCCCACCTTGAGTCTGTTGTTCTCGTTCTTCAGGTGTTTGATGCAGAGTCTCTGAGCTTCAATCTGCTGAGTCAGCAGAGGAGAGTCGATCACCTGAACACCCGAACCAGCACCGACTCCAGAAACCATGCCAGCTGTGGATGAGACGGGGCACAACTCATCAACACGCTTCCCACTTCAGTTCTGAGAAAGTTTAATTAATTTTATCCTCTGTTGTTGATGTTTTTAAGAAGAGGCTCAGGACCTTCCTTTTTAGTCTAGCCTTTTGATTTTATTTTATTCATTTTATGTTATTTATCTCATCCAGTTTCAGTTCGGTGTTCAGTGTTTTTTTTTGTCATTTTAATAAGCATTCATTTTTACTATGTAAAGCACTTTGTGTTGCCTTCACATGAAAAGAGCTTTGATTTAATTTGATTTGATCATTTTCAGGTATCTGACTTCATTCCAGTTTCAACTTTTTATTCCATTGTAGTAATGAACTCAAGTAGATATTAGATTATAAGGCTTTTACATGTAAAGTAGCTGAATATAATTTGTTGTTAAGTTTAAATTAGCCAAAAGTCCTAAAAACCCTCATCAGTCTTTCGCAGTGAACAATATTGAAATTAAATATTGTACAGTTTAACAACAGCAGTGATTCTGTCGCATGAGAATTAGGAAGTAAAGTTTTAAAGCAATACATTTTATCTATTCATTAACTATTCATTGTTTGCCACAATGTTATCTGCTTGGCATCATGCAAAATATTACTTATTAGCTAAATCTGGTGCAAAATATCTTAATTTATCTGGTACAAAGTCCCTTTAAGAAACAAACAAAAAGACTTTGATTCAGGACGTGATGATCAATATCAAAGCTAATTTTACACAAACACTTCCATTTATATTAAATCCAAAAGACATCCAAAAATATCAAACTATGATTTTATTCCTGAGCTCAAATCAGACACCTAATTGAAAAGTATCCAGAATTGATCATGGAAAACTGAAAGAAACTGAAAGAATAACTTTCTATTTGTAGATTATAAATCAGGTTGTAGTTTAAAACTCTTTAGTCTCAAACTAAATATTTTTACAACTCACAATAACCGAGGGAAATCCTTCTGACTTTGTTCTCACATTTTTAGATATCATTATTTCCATTACTGGACTCAAATGAAACATTTTGGTTTTTAGAACAAAACAGTTTCCAGGTGTTTCAACGCTATTTGCTCATTGACCATTGAACCAATGTATTGATGTGGATCGACATTTACACTTTAAATGGCTGTCATATTTTGCTTAAACATGTTAAACTTTTCTTCACTCTTTTATCAAAGTTTCATTTTCTTATCTACAAAAGGAAAAAGAAAAACCTGAGGCCTGTAACTAAATTACACACTAAACAGAAGCTTGATAATCATCCCATGCCAAGACGATGTACATGCCCAAACATAAATAAATACAAATCATAAACCATATTAAAATTTCTAACAAGGTTTTCTGACGTCAAGGCTTTCAGGGTTTCTGCAGGGTTAAGCTGAAGATTTTAGACAACAGCACCACACAAATGTGGAAAACAAAAAGAGAAAATCACCAGAGAGATACAGCAACTCTTTCTTCATGCACTTTGCAGAAGTAATAAGAATAAATCCTGAAATTTCCAAAATCTCTAACCTTACTGAGACATGTCTGAAAACTCAAGTCCTCAGTCATATTATTTAGATTTAGAGCCTTTTTAAGACTTTAAAGACTTTTTTTGATTTCCATTATGTTTCCAGACCAGCAGAAACCCTGTAAAAAAAAAAACGCTGCCTGTGATGTTAAACATGCACCATGTGTAAGCAGATGTGAAGAAAAGCAGGCGGGTACCTTTTTGTTCCTCTAAGTGTGTAAATCAGGAGAAAAACAGGAGAAAAAGGGTCACTGCTTGTTAAAACAGAGAAATTACACTCAAAAGTTGAGTTGAAAGATAATAAATAACCTGTTTGAGTAGAAGTGTACACAGTTTTAATTATGTTTTAATTAAAACCGTAACCAGCAGCGGTTAAACCCACACGCAGTGTTTAGTCTTTGAAGTCGTCCTCCACTCACCTCCTGCTATTCCCGTGACGACTGAAGCAATTCCAGACGAGCCGCTTCCTCTCAGGCCGTCGGCCTTTGATTGGCTGTTGATCCGCTGTTTCAGCTCCGCCTTCTCCGCCTCCAGCTGGTCGATGTCGGCCTGCAGGGCGTCCATCGTCTCCTCAAACTCCCTGCAGGGAGAAGGAAACCGTCACAGCTCTGCTGCGGCGCCTGCAGGATCATCATTTTAAGCTTTTCTTACTTCTCTTTCTTCTTCAGCAGAGTCTGCACCTCATCCAGCCGAGTCTGGATCTTCTCGACTCGTTCGTCAGCATCTTTGGATGAGCTGTCCAGCTTCTTTTCCAGCAGACTCAGACGGACGCTGGCCTCACTCAGCTCCTCTCCCTAAACACAGCAAACCAAATAACATGAACCGTGCAGGTTACATCTGGATGCAGGAGAACAAGCTGAGCTGCGTTTCTCCACCTTGATCTTCAGAGACTTCTTCAGCTCCTTGATGACGGTCTCTCTGTCCTCCAGCTTCAGTCCCAGTCCTTCTGCATCGGTGATTTCCGCTCGCAGAGCTGCGGCTCGCACCTCCACCGGTGGGGGGTTCTGATGGACGACGAGCAGTGAGATGCGAAAACAAACCGCCTGATGAGTCGGCTTCCTACGTTTGCAAGTTCTTCCCGTTTACCTTGCTTTGAGGCTTCTCTGAGTCGTACTCCCCTTCCTGCATGGCAGTCGCCATCTTGTTCATGGTGGCGATGACGATGCTGCAGGACTGTCGCAGATACTCGTAGGGGTTCGCACCCTGAGATCCATAAATCTGAAAGAGATAAAATAATTCAGCTGCAGGGACGGAAACATTTTTGTTTTGGGTTAGGTTGACATTGCAAGCGGAGGACGCGCACCTGTTCTCCAGCCTTAAACGCCACGTCCTCCAGTTTGACGGCCGACAGTCCTTCTTGTTCACCTAAAGGAGACATCATCTGAGCCCCGGCTGCTGCCACTTCCTGCAGCACCGCCACCACCCACGTCAGATGTTTCCTGCAGTCTGACAGCGTGTCCGACACCTGCGGGATACAAATATTTTAAAAAAGAAGAAAAGCATCGGCAAAGAAAAGCAAAACAACGATCAATGACAATTATCCACTCTGCAAATGTAAAGAGCGCAAACAATAAAAGATAAAGGTGTTTGTTTGTTCCCGGTTACCTGTGTACCAAAGGTGAGAGCTGCCGGGATGCCGGGAGCGTCGGTTCCCGGCATCCGGCGGCGGATCTTCTTGCAGAACTGCCTGATGTCGCTGCAGGAGGTTTCCAGGTCCTTGAGCAGCACGGCGAGGTCGGCCTTCTCCTGACCGGCATGCAGGAACGCCCGCAGACGCCCCACCTCCACCGCCATGCAGTCCAGCGCGCTCTGGGTGAACTGCAGAGGAGCACAAGAGGCAGTAACAAAAAACACGGTGGAGCTTAAAGGAAACTGGACCCAGATGTCTGCGGCTCACTGAGGAGGAGCAGCAAGGTTTTTTGCCGGCACTCACTCTGATGTGATCGGCCAGCTGCATGGTGCAGTCCTCATTCTGATCGGCCAGGTGGATGCTGTACAGGTGCTGAAGAAGGACAAATATCAAACAAACTAGGGATCATTTTCTGGATAAGAAACCAACGGTTAAAGTTACATGATGTGTTTTAATTCAGAATTAAAATAATCTCCTTCATGTTCACATGGAAATATTAATTCCAAATTAAGGTTTACATAGAAAACAGGTTTCTTAATTCCACTTTAAATCCAACCTGATTGGTTGGAAATTACATGAAACATGTACGTACATACGTTTACCGGAAGTTAAAATCTCCCCGCTTCTTTTCCTTTCCACAACAACATGAGAAACGTCGTAATAACCATTTTGGCTTGATTTGGACCCTAATTATGAAGCAGCTGCTAGCATGCTACGTCACTTTCACGTGAACAGACTCGGTTTGAGCCCGTTTGCTTCAGACAGGAAGTTCTGCTTATGGTAAGCATGCTCAGAGCAACAGCAATGAACTTAAAGCAGAATGAAGGTTTACATGATACAGGATGAAAGAGGAATCATTTGATTCAGAATTAAAAATGGAATAAAGCAGCCTCTTTATTCAGAATTAAGTTTAACTCAGAATTAACATTTGCATCAAGAATTAAGTGTTTACATTCTCATTTCTCATATGTTTAAAGCTGAATTAAAGAATCAAAGAGGAATTAAAAGTCTCATGTAAACGTGGCCGATGTGGACGAGATGCACGCTGTTCCTTTTAAAGTTTTATGTGACATATTTCTCTCTGACCGCGTGTGTTGCACGCTCATACCTGATAGTATTTGATGGCCTTGGTGAGCGGCTCCACGTTGACCGTCTCGTCCAGCTGGTCTTTATGCAGCAGATCGATGAGGAAGTCCAGCGATCGCTCGTGGACGCTCATCTCTGGGTACAAAGAGCCGATCTTCTTATAGACCTCCACGCTGCACTGAGCTAGAGCTCTGGCAGAGAAGAGACGTTGAAAAGCACGAGGAGGAGAATAATCGCGGTGTGTTCCAAAAGTTTGAGGTGTAGAGCAAAAATAAAGTAGGTGTGGGGTTAAAATGTAATGCTGTAGGGTGAGAGGTGACACCTACTGTTCATATTTGTGCAGCGTGGCCTGCAGCAGACTCAGCGAGTAGACGAGGCCGCCCGCGAAGCTCAGCTGCTCCCCGACGGCTCCCCTCAGGCCCGATCGCTCCACACAGGTTTCGTTCAGGTCAAACTTCTCCTGCGCCTGTTTGCTGATCAGCTCGGCCTGAAAAACACAAAACACGCGTCCAGAAAATCTCCCTCCTAATAAACCCTTCAGCGCTTCTTCCTGGAAACATGCTGAATCACAGGGTTTACCTTGCAGATGAGTCTGGGCATGAGCAGCAGCACCAGGATGCAGTCGTGGTCTCCACCGTGACGCAGGAAGGACTCGGGCATGAAGGAGGTCAGGAGGGAAACGTGCCTGTTGGCTTGGCCCACCTCCATCTTCCTCAGCTCCATCTCTATGGCCTGGAAGCAGCAGGATTTAGAGCTTTCATCCAAACCCCGCGGCTCTGCTTATTATTCAGAAATCAGAGCGGTTACTGTCTGACCTTGGCGTACGCCTTTGTCTCTGCAAACTTGATCTTGAAATCGAACATCTCTGCCGGCGGCTGCTGCTGCAGCTCTGCGGACGCCTCCTGCTGGCTGGTCAGCTCTCTGTTCGCCTCCTGCAGCCACACAAACCACAGATCAGGGCTGATCTCTGGGGTAAAGAGGGGCGGTGGTACAGGCGTGGATGCTGACCTGCAGGTGAGCGGTGAGCTCGCGGTACTTCTTGATGGTCTGCTGGTAGTCGGCTACGGTTTCCTGAGCCGCCTCTACTCGTTTGTCTGCCTCTCGGACTCTTGCTGCTCCCAGATCCAGCATCTCCCTCAGCTCCAGCTCCGTCTCTCTGGCATTCTCTTGCAGCTCGTCGTTCATCTCGTTTATGGCTTCCTGCAGGATAAAAATAACAGTCAACAAAGAAATATCCCGCTGCAAAAAAATCCAAATTTACCAAGAACATTTTTCTGATCTATAGTCGAAATATTTTATCATGCTTTATAAAAGATACAACCACCTGAAGAGAAACATTTCAGTGAGATTCGGGAACTTGTTTTAAGACAACATTCTACTTTTGAGCACCACAAACTTATAATGAGACACAAAACTTCACAATACTAGTGAAATATATATGAGAATATTTTTTTTTCAGCTTAGTTCAACATCTTGTAAGGGTTGAATAAATTGTCTTATTCCACAAAATGTCATCAAGAGAATTTTCACTTGTTCCATTGGCAGATTTATTTGCTTATTTCAAGCAGAAATACCTTGTTTTAATTTTTTTTACTTATTTTTGGAGTGGTAGAGTGCATGTTTTTCTATTTGAAAAACAGTCATATCTACTCATTTTAGCAGCGTTGGTTGATTTTAATTTACAATATCAAAAAGTTGAAACAACCCATAAATTCATACTGACGGATCAGATCATTTTAATCAGAACTGGGTATTGTAACTCAGACTGGACATTTAATCTAATAAAAGTGACCCATGGAGGACGTGAATGTTACTCTAACAGCAGGGGGCGCTACATGCCCGTCAGACACCGAGGCCAATATTAATGATGAAATGAGTCAGCAAACAGGAGCACTTCTGATTTACTCATACAGGAGAGCTGTAAATATTGCACCCCGTCAGTTCTGCACTCGGTAAAATGATGGATTGAAAATGATTTTTTTTAAAACTCTGAGCTCTAGTCACTTTCGTGTTTTTCTTCTTCGGCTCTTCATACTGCAGATTTTCACCCACCAGATCAGTGACCGTCTCCCTCAGCTCCCTGACTTTCTCCTCCAGGTCCAGGTTTCTCTCCGTCAGAGTCTCCACCATCTCCTCCGCTCCCAAAGCTGCATCCACCTGAAACCCGTCACATCGTCTCAGTAAATTCCAGCACTGCTCGTTGCTGATAGCTGACCCATAAAAGACTCTCCTGTTGGGTAAAACTCTGAGCCTCTGACCTGCTCTTTCAGCTCATCGATAGTTTTCTCCGCAGCCGACATCTCTTCCTGCAGTTTTTCTTTCTGGCTCCTCAGAGAATCGAGCTCTGTGTTCTTCTTCTCCATCTGCTTTTGCAACTTTACGTGCTCCTGCTTCTCAGACGCAGACAGGTCACGCATCCTGATACCAAAACCCCCAAAAAACCATGAGATCCTGAGATTTAGACCCAAATAGAGTCAGTTTTCAGTGATGCAGCACAAACTTACCTGACCAGTGCTTCCTTCAGCCTGCTGTTCTGCTCCTCCAGCTGCTTCACATGATAACTGGACGCAGCACCATCTGAACCTGAGATTTAAAAAAAACAGCAAGTCAGCAATAATAATGCTGCACAAATGAAAACTTCATTTTAGTGGAATCATGGTTTAAATACAGATTTTAAGACAGTGAATTTTAAAAAAAATGTTTATTTTTAACAGATCATTTGAATGAGCCTCCCATCAAAAAGCTCATGGCTTCATTTTTATTTTTCTAAATTTTTAAAGAAGAAATATGACCTACCAATACATTTGAAAAATATTTTAAATTGTTATACTTTTAAAAAATATGTTATAAGCTGGCATCAGTAGATATGAGGTGCTGGTGAACTTTTAAAGCATTGCAAAGTGCAGAGTGTCTTTTAAACAGGCATCACAACATGAAAGGTTTTTCTTTCTGTATTTAAAGCTGGGGTCACATTAGACTGAAACGCTCACTTCTGATCCTTCTGCGTTGATGGTTTGAACCTATTTAGCTTAAATATAAGCTAATATGAGCTGTTATTAAAAAATAACAACAAAAATGCTACTTATGACTCCCAGTCATGAATACCATACACGTAGAAAAGCATGTAAAAACTTTCCTTTTTGCCACAGTAAAAGCTGCAGCTGCAGGATGGAAAACATGAGGAAAAACATAATAATCAGATCTTTGTTACTGGGAACGTCACACGGCACAAGCAGGGAGCTTCAGAAACAACTCTAATCACACGTTCAGCACCTTTCTCCTCTATTTCGTGCTTGAGGATCTCCAGGTCCATGGTGAGCTCGTCTACTTTCTCCTTGAGGGAGTCGACCTCCAGCTGCAGAGACTCGGCTCTCTCCTCGGCCATCTCCTTATCCAGCGTTGCCATCTCGATGGCGTCGGCCGTGTCCGACATCTCCTCCATGTAGCGCTCCTTCGCCTCCTGGGCTTCTTTGGCCTCCTACGCATACAGACAAATCTTTGGTTATTCTGAGGACAACTTTATAAATCCAGCATCTCATCTGACCACAGCAGCAGCCGCCCCTCCATCCATGCGCTCCTCACCCTCTTTGCTTCTTTGAGCTGTTTCTGCAGTTCGGCCTGCTGCTCCTGCATCTTGGTCTTCCACTCCTGCAGCTGCTCCAGCTGGATCTTGTGCTTCTCCAGCTCCTTCAGCTTGGCTTTGTCCTCTGTCCTCTTCATCTTCAGCGTCTCCAGCTTCTCCTCCAGGTCCTTCACCTGCACACGCAGCGCCTCCTCCTCCTGGATCGCAGAAAGGAAAGCTGAGACTCGGGGAGCTTCAGCACATCGCTGCTGTTTATACATTAAAAGGTGGAAATATTCACACGAGAAAAAGAAGAAAGCTCCACCACTGCTCTGTTTGCAAAAAAAGGCAGAACTTCCATCTTTTAACAGGCAGGAAAGATTTCCTTAAACTGGCCATCCTGGAAACCACCTGCAGAGGAAAGGACTCGTGCACGTGTCGACTCGGCCCATATTTCTGTGCTAATTCAGTCCCGATTTGTCACACGCTAATTAAAGACATCACACCTTTCACAGCTTGTTAAAATGTTAGTGACAGAAAACAACACTTCAGTATCGAGTGCAGAAACACCACATCACACCACACCACTGCACCTGCGTCTCCATAACGACGTCCTCCTGAGGGGATGAGATGCATAAAATTCCAATTATTCCCATTGTTACACAAAATACCAGACTTCGGCTGACTTATAGAAATGTTACACTCATCATATCTGACATTTAAATACAAATCACTGTGTGTGTTGTTACTGCACAATGATATTAAATGAGTATTTATTTAAATTACCTGCTAATTAATTTTTGCAACTGTATGGATGATAGATGATAAACAGATCATCATTTTATCTTAGTTCATTTTCATGAGTCTGGGAGATCTTTCTAAGAAATATTTCTATTATTTTTACAAATAATTAATAATTAATCAAATAATTAATTCATGAAGCTAATTAGTGATTCTTTATGCAAATATATACTTTATATAACATACACTTAATAATATACAATATAAATTGTATTTAGCCTGTAAAATTTGCTCAAATAATTCTGTATACTTCACTGACATCTTTGCAATCTGATGATGATAGTTTCAATTTTGTCACCATTTACTGTGAAACATTAATTGTTTCTACCTTTTTTTTAAAGGTTAAACAATAATTCAAGATTAAGCAATAATAAAAATAAATAATGAATTAAGAGTTTCCACAAAAACACTGATGCAGCATCAAGAATTTATCCCCGGTCTCAGTGTCTCTAAGCTAAGTTTTCCTCTTATGGCTTGATGGTGAAGAAAAGGCCTCAGGCTTGTTTCCACTCTGGTGATTCTGTTGGATGAAATCAATACGCACTGACAGCTGAGTTGAGAATATATTCAGGGGGCAATAACAAAAACATGTAATATGCTTTAACACTCCTGAATGGCTGCAGTCTTGTCGGATCTGGACACGTCCCCAGATTAAAAAAAATCACGCAACATTATATGCAAATATCCGTAACACCTTCTTTTGTTTTTTAAAGCAGGTTTGTAGAGAAACTGGCTGAAAATCATCAACTCTGTGAGATTAATTGCAAACTGATCCTGACCTTGCTGGGGACGGGAGGCGGAGGGTTTCCGGGGGAGTGGAGGGTGGGAATGACAGGAGCAGCCAGCGGGGTCTGGGCCGGCGTGCTGGGCTCGCTGCTGCTCATCTCTCCAGCGGAGGCCGAAGCCGAGCCGGAAGCTGCCCCCTTTCCCCCGGCAGTTCGGCTGGGCTGCTGCAGAAATGCAGACAAACGTAGAAGAAACCACCTTAAAAAGATGCCAGTGTTGGATGAGGTGAAGGAGGTCCCAGCCATTAATTTCTGAACCTAGTTTTAGACCTATTTTACCTAAAGAAACAATGAAACACCGGTTCATCTGCAGCATAAACACACTGATGTTTGGGTTACACAAAAAAAAATAAAAAAATCTAATCACAACCTGGTCTTAATGAAAATGTACAATAACCTGATCTTCACTTACATGAATATAAGGACAGGTTAGCAGCTGCATGCTAACATACAGAGCTTACAACAAGCTTCTTAATCACCCTTTATTCTCTTTTTCATAACAAATACCCACTCTATAGTAGACCTCCCTTGTTTTATGCAAAACTACAACAGAAAAATGCTCAAAATGGCTAAACCCATTCGGTCTGATGGTGTTTTTGTAGAAAATAAAAACAGATGAAACCTTTGCGCCTGTTTGTAGCAAAGAAATATGAACAAGAAAAGAAAAAACTGGTGCACATTGTACAAGCAATCAAACTGAAAGGAAGTGGCAGCCCTGATGAGGTTGAAGACTGGGCTCACCTTGGGCCTTCTGGCCGTGGTCTGAGGAGCAGAGGGAGGAGGAAATAAAGGGGGAAAGGTCAAAGGGCAGCAGGAGAGGAGAGGAGGGAAGAGAAGAGAAGGAAACAGCCAGGGTTAGACATTCAAGGTAAAGTTCATGTTAAATATTAAGAAATCACAGGAAAAAAGGGCTGGATGAAGCTGACATGACTGAATTATCTGGAATAATCTGCAGCTTTATCATGAAGTAGCTACGCAGATCAATGTTCAGCTGTTTTTCTAATGATGCCACTTATTCTAATGGCCTCATCTATATCACCCACAAGACCAAAAGCAAAGTGCCGACATGGACACGGACTGGTACCGCCGCTGCAGCCTCAATGGCCACTTTGTGTCTCCATCTGAGCTCGTTTCTGCTCCAAATAAGGTGCAGAGATAAACAAGACCCATGCGGCAGACCTGAGCTTTAATCACAAGCTTCCTGAATGAGACAGGAGTGCATTTAAAAAGTGACAACGATGCAATTTCAACAGATTTCTGGGACAGGACAAAGAAAATGATTGATTAAAAGAAGCTTCTCCACTTAATGAGACATTTATAACTTCCTTTAACAAAGGAAGACCTAAGAAAAATGACCAATATTATATTTTACAATAAACTAATATTTATCATTAATTTACAAATGAAATATATGTATAAATATTAACTTATATATACTAAATCATATCTTTTCTGTTCATATAATGAGTCTTATTACACAATACAGGCCCTCAGCTACAATACACCAACTCAGATGATCACAAATATTTTTTTTTTAGGATTTTCCAAAAATGTGGACATATTTTAAAACTGACTATAAAACATTGATGTCACTGCACATCATTCAAAGCAGCGTAGGAAATCGTTTGTTTATGAAGTTCAATAAACAAATCTATGTCTCTATATAATACTTAAACTAGACAATGTACAGTTCTCATTTCTCTCATCTCATTTCTGTGCAGATGCATCCATCCTTGACATCACGTTAATATAAAATAATTACTTTTTAACCTTCTGTAAACTGACTTCCTCTGTGCTCAGGCTTGGGCAGCCAGTTATCACTCCTTATTAGATTAGGGTTGGACCACCGATCAGAAATTAGTCCGGCTAACAGCTGCACCCAAAAAGTAACTGACAGCCTTCTTGGGCCATAATGTTTTACCATTAAATACAGAACAGATACTGAATCACAAAATCTACCACATTTTCAACCATGAGTGACATTATTTGCTTGTTGTCTGTATGATGAGGCTAAATAAAAGGTAGAAGCTTGCACGGGAGGCAAAATATGAGACAATAAATAGCTACAGATGCATGCTTCAACATGAAATTATTCTACAAAAATCCACCAACCGAGAGGTTAAAATAAGACAAATTAAATAAAAAAACGTTGCACCAATGAGCTGCAGGGAAACAGTTTCGAAATGTCAGTGGAGAGAGGAAAAAAATGGCAAATCCCACTAAAAGAAATGACCATGACCTTTACAGCAGCTGCAACAACAAAACAAATGGATGATGACAGCAAGAGAAGCAACATCCCAACAGTTAAAGAGGATCATTTGAAGTTCTGTACCTTCCGGGGTGCAGGAGTCTGTCTCATCATATTTGTAAGAGAAAAAGAGACACAAACACACGCTCAGAAAACACACACACGCACAGAGGAGTGGGATAAAACAGGCAAAGATCCACAGAGACGGAGCTCGGGACAGCCGAAGCCGAACACTCGGACAGGCAGCGGCGGTTCGGCCCGGGAAGCTGCAGTGGTGCAAATGGCCGCGACGATTTATTCCCAGGCTCCCCTCCCTCCCTCCGTCCGAACCTCTCTCCCGCTATTGTCCTCCTTTATGTCCTCCTTCTCATAATCCGTCTCCCGGAGCCCTCACTGTCGCTTACAGCTGCGATTAGGACTCTGACATCTTGCTGGAGACGCCTCTGCTCCCCTAACCTGCCTCTCCTCTCTCTCCTCCCTTCTGCTGGCAGATTTGTCGGTCCAGCCTCGCTCCTGCATTACATCACTGTGTGCCCTCCCTGCCTCGCTGCTGCTCACCCACTCATCACCACCTCAGCCACAGACAGACAGGGAGGGAGGGAGCAGCGGCCTGGGAGAGCCAGAGGAGGAGAGAGAGGCCGTGAGACGGAGGGCGGAGCTGTCGATGGAGCATGAGCAGCAGTGCTGATGCAAGCCTCCGGTCTCCTAGCAACACTAGCTGATCCTCAAGCGGGTTTGTTAAAATACAAAAAGGGGACCGCCACCTTATTTCCTTCATAAAACATCTACTATGAATGTTTTTTATTGCTTCATCATTTTTTTCTCTCTATTTACTGAAATAAAGGATTTGATTGGACATTTGTGACAAATCAGATACGCAAGTCATTTCATTTCTCCATCTTCCAACAGAGGACATTTAGATTTACAACCTCAGCGGCTGCGACTGCACGCTGTAAGTATTAAAAAGTTAGAGTGCGTTCCAGTTGTCGGATTTCCGAGCGGAAGTGTGTTGGTGACGTCATTCCGAGGTAAACCACATTCCAGTTGCACAAAATTGGAAAAAATAGATGCTGTCAGCAAAGCTGCACGTGTTGTTGCCCTTTCAGAGTACAAAGAGCTACTTTTAAAACTATGCTTTCAGTCACATTGTTTCCTGTGGATGACAGTGAATGCGTGTTTGTACGATTATACCGCACTTAAAGCCAAAAATCATAAAATAAATGTAAAATCATACAAATTAACCTGTTAATTTTGCCAGCAATGCTTGATAAACTATGATATTTATGCAAAACTTCACATTTTCAAAAATGTTCAACAGCTACTACTACTGCTGCTATATGGTGCTATTTACATTTAAAAAGTTACGGAAACCAAAATTGTAAGCGAGAAAACAAACAAGGGATGCAAACTGGGCGCAGCCATCTTGAAATGTGGCATCTCGGGGCCGCCTGCAATTTACGAGCTCGCAGCACCATTAGTCACAAATAAATCTAATGTTTTAAGAAATAGGCAAAAAACTTTCTTAATGAGATCAGAGACACCAGAGTGCTTGTTAGAGTCTGTTTTATTCGTGATGATTTATATATGTTAAAGTTTTTATGCAACAGTTTTCGCCTTCGTACACAGTTCAGGAAATTTGTTTGGAGTCGTTCAACAATGTGATGGAAACAGAGCTGGAGCAGTGAGAATCAGACAAGAGGGACATTCAAACATATTTCCTACAAATGCTAAACGACTGGGACTTTTTTGGCTAAATAATATTTAATAATGTGCTTTGCCTAAAGATGGTAAGAATAACACCGAATACAAGAATTACACTAAAAATGTAACAGCTTTAATGGTGCAAAACGGCCCTCATCAGATTGTAGGACACTGGAAGACTAAACAATCTCCCTTTTACTGAATAATGGGAGAAGATTATTGAATCTGACAGCTATGAACTACTGATCTTTACATTTTACTACAGACAATGGTTTTTGTTTTAACATGAAGCTCCTATTTAAACACAACACTGCCACGCCAACTGGGTTTTGCCGATAACATGAGACACCTATGGTGGGAAAAAAGTAACACTTATGCCACTAATATGATATTTAAACAGAGTTTTCATTTATTTTTTAAAATATTCCTTTTTTTTTTTTTTACTTTAACCACTACAAAAATCTTAAAAGGATTGCAATGAACTCACCACAGATGCTAATGGTGGCATTTTATCTAAAATCCAGTTTGGTTGTTTGTTTTTAACTTGATATATGCATAACAATTTTATTAAGAATAAAAATGAATAATGAATAGATTCAGTAAATAATAAATAGATAATACAAATAAAATGTTTTAAAAATAAACATGAATGTGAATTAATGAATAATAAAGTAATAAAGGTAAAAGATTGTGTTAAAACGTGTCATATCTTCACATTCAGAATGAAGACGTGCTCTGCAGAGGTGACGATGTTGGCAGCAAAAAAAGCTTTTAGAGTGGACTGATCTAATTGGTCACTTAACTCCTAAATAGCCAGCAGCCATCGTAATATCTCCCTCAGCTCCACTAATCTGCTCCTGCAGCTCAGCAGGACGACGCGGGGATAAGAGGATTGATTCAGAGGCAATATTCTGATTTAACGGAAGCTTTGAACCTGAAATACACTCAAACCATTTAATACTTATACATATATAAATAAATATATATTAAAAAAATTTAAATTCTTGGGTAGGGGAGGGAAGGACTTCAGGCTGTTGGGGAAACAGGAAAAATCCTGTTTTCATGTATCCATTACAGAGAAGCTGAGAGAAATCTGTCCTGTTAAAACATTTAGCATCTCTCTCTGTAATCCCTCGCTTCCTCTAAGTGATGGAGCCAGAGAGGCTGAACGCAGACAGGCTGATGGGATGGGTGGAGATGTATCAGGTTCCTGCTTTCCCAGCACTTACAGCCTCACCAGCAGCACGACTCCACACCTTTCCCTCCGCTGTGTGAAAGTGAAGCACGCATCATCGGGTTTCACATCACCCTGCAGGTTTACCAACCTCATGCTGCAAACTCAAGCTGCTGCGTTTCCAAAGTCCCCTCCTCATGATATAAGTTAGCCTTCTGAGGAGGATATGATCAAATAAACCTGAGCTGACAGGAAATCTATACGCTGCAGGTCTCTGCAGGCGGGAGGGCAGCTCGCTTCACCTCGGTCACACTCTGACATTTTCAGACGGAGAAGGAGAGGAACGCCTGCATCTATGAGTCAGCGGAGGATGATTGTTAAAGAGCAGCGGGGCGTCAGTGTGGGTCTTATGAGGAGATCCAAGGTGCTTCAACATTCAGGGTATTCAGCGTTAAATTCATTACACAAGATGAATCAGAGAAACCTCTGAGCTGTGGCATCTCCTCCTGCTGCATGAAAATGAGCCCAAACTCACTGAAAATAAATTCAGGGACAAAAATAATCCTGCTGCAGACAGTTTGACCTTCAGATGGCACTGATATTACATTCATGGAGACAAGGGCCTCCAAACACACAATGAAAGATTTACAAGCCAAAACTGAAGGTAAACAGATAAAACTGTGGGAATGCTTCTTTAAAAACCAGAAAATATCTAATTCTTTACAGTAAATATCCAGCTATGTATATAGTTCAGTACTTTATCATCAAATAACCAAACAGAGTAGAAAGACTTAATTATTAATCCTACAATGACAAAAAAGGCTTTCTATATTCTATAAAACTCTATTTGTGTTTTAGAAACTCAGTTATTTCTCCTTAAGATACATCCACAACGTGACTTGCCGTCCTCCTGCATGAATTAAATAAACATGACTCACGAAGGCACACACCTGCCAACGGAGCCTCTAACGATTGTTGATGTGTGAGAGAAAACGAAGGCCTGAGGTTGAGAGAGACGCCCGTGAACTTTGGGAACAGGATAATGTTAAGATACATCTTTCTAGATCTCGTGGCCAAACACAACGTAAAAACATCATGTAATCAACCAGCCAGTGGTACCTACGACTCGACCTGAGACAGGGACCATCAACGAATCTGTTCGTGACTAAAAGGTGCACAACAGGCTGCCGGGAGACGAGGCAACAATGGCAGCTTTCAAAGACCCACAAGAACCATCTCATCCGAACAGTGAGACACGGCGGAGGCTGCATCATGCTGTGGGAACAATATATCACCCAAAACTGCAGGTAAACAGAAAAACCTGGATTTGGTTTAGAAAAAAAAGATACAAATGTCAAATTTGGATTTCATCTAGTGGTATCTATGGTGATGGCAACATCTCGCTGCAGGAACATCTTTTTTGTTTGGCTAGAACAAGAACTGGGACTTAAAGGGGCCAGAAAACTGGAGGCGGACATTTTGATAAAATAAACTAGGGCTGGGTTTAAAAAAAAATTAGATATATCGATTAAAATCGATTGAAGAAGAAAAAAAATCAATCGATTCATAAAATGCCAAAATCGATTTTTTTTTTTTTTTAATTTATCATTTTATCTTTAATAAGTTGCTCCAAACGATAGGATGCAGAGGTCTGAGGTTGCAGAGTTACCAAAAAAAGCTCTTTGTCCCCCAGAAAACTCACCCCGCCTTGCCAGACAGGACGCACTCAGGAGATAATCTAGACTTTTCCTAAAAATGCAAAGAACCAACCGGCTGATTCGGTTAAAATCCTGATAAGTGTCTTCCAGTCACTAATTAACACCTGAAGGTGGCTGCTGAGATGCTGCACAGAAAGCAGACAGACAGACAGACGGAAAGCAGACAAACACATCGTGTGTCACAGAGCGGACTGAGAGCGAACACGGCGGAGAG
>JAVQJG010149334.1:0-13155 GCA_036024015.1 Craterocephalus amniculus
GTATGCTTAGTATACTCAGTTTTGGATTTTAAGTATTTAGTATGGAAGTATGCGATTTGGGACACAGCATCTGTCTCTACCTTTAAGAGCAAACTCAAGGCCCATCTCTTTGAAGAGCACTTTCACACTTTAAGTATCAACATGACCCAGCACTAACCCCCTCATGCACTTACCATAACTTGGTTCTACAAATTTTGCGTTTTTATGTGATTTTTACATAGGTCATGTTGGACACTTGTTCTCACACACGCGTACATACGGCACTAACACACACACAACAAAAAAAAAAGGGGGGGGGGGCACTTGGCACGATCTTGGCACTTGACATGGCTGCATCGATGACCAGCAGTCTACCTGTTCAAACTGTATCCTACTCCTTGAATTTATGCTTGTGTTGTTGTCTCAAATGTACCTCACTTTGGATAAAAGCGTCTGCTAAATGACGGTAGTAGTAGTAGTAGTAGTAGTAGTAGTAGCAGGTAGTCTGCCTTCACTACCTCGACTTCCATTTCAGCAGTGGGGATTTCCCATCCCACCCAGAACTTCCCCAGCTGGCTGAGTTTGAGTGGAGTGGCTGCAATGATGTGACAATAATAAATAAATTTGATGTAAAATTGCACTTAAAACTTGTTTATAAACTCACATGTCTCAATAAAAGTTCTCAGAAATCCTTTGATGTCATCCTGGACACTGGGTAAGCATCATCTTCATCGTCATCATCACTGTCCTCCACTAACCATACAATGTGGCTGGGCACTACCTGAGAAAGGAGAAAAAGAAGAAACATAACTACTAGTCCAATCAAGTTCATTGTGTCTTCAGTGTCTATATTTTTTGTCAGAAAGGAAACGTTAACAATATTTTGAAATGTTTCAGCTACACCTAGCAAGGCTGGTCACTTCATTCTTTTGTTGTTGCCATCAAGCTAAATGAAAACACACACATTGAAAATTCTGTTGCTAGTTGAAATGGTTGCCTTAATTTAGATCACCACATTTGCACGTTTTTATTTTCAGAGGGGGGAAAAAAGCAGAGTGGTTTATATACCATTCATGAAGTGGGACATGAAAAAACATGTTAGAACTAGTTAGTCAGCTCAGAAACATCAGCAGATTTAAAACTTTGGTCTCCCAGAAAGACCAGTTGAAACTCCTCCATGCATTCATCTCCTGTAGACTGGGTTACTGTAAAGGCCTTTTAACAGGACTTCCTAAACAGAACATCAAACTGTAGCTGCTCATCCAGATGCTGCTGCTGGAGTTTCAACCAAAACTAAAAGACCTGAACAGGTCATACCAGCTTTAACATATTTACACTGGTTTCTAGTTAGTCAGAGAATAAATTATTAAATTATACCGATCTAAAAATCCCAGAACAGTTTAAGCTCAGAATACATCAGTGATATGTTCAGAGAATATAAACCCAGCAGTCATCTTAGATCAGAGGATTTGGGTCAACTAGTCCAGACCAGAGTCCAGCCTAAATATGGAGACGCAGCATTTAGCTGTAATCAAGTGGAACAAAATGTGGAACAAAATGCCAGAACCTCATTATTTGAGATGAAGCCCTGGTGGAGTTTACCGGACTTGGGAACAAGTCAATAACAAAAACTTCACTTGTAAGTGGTCAGTGAGGTTTTATTTCCTCATTAAAATATTGCATCTATTTCTAAAACCGTTTTCTCCAGAGCTCTTATCCTTACCCGGATAAGATAAAATCCGGCTTCGTATGACAGGCCTCAGCTTGTGATGTTTTCTTTGTTTTTTTAAGAAGCTCTGAATAACATGAGTCCCACAGTTGTTGGAAACAGCATATTTTGAACAAAGTGTCGTTGAGAAGAGCCGCACTGCTGTTTGCCTGTTTTGGATCTCGTTACAGCTGACAGCGGCGTCGTAGTTCATGATAAATGTGTATTACATCACAGCAGCATCTCCCTACATTTATATCCAACAACACTGCGTGAACGGTTGATTTAGCCTAATGCAAAATGAACTTGTAAGAAATGCAAATAAATGGGATATTATGGGAGCTTCTGAAGTTTAAACATTGGCGTAGCCATATTGAAACGCGAGGACATGGTTGGTGAGGCTCATTTGCCATCAGGAGGCTGTCCCTCACATGAAGGTCGGAAATTTCAAATAAAGTTCAAATAAAACGCAACTATTTGTCGGCCAGACGTCGTCAGAATGTTGCTCTAATGTCTTTTAGACAAGTTCTAAACAAGGTTTACTAGCGAGAGACAGTGTGGCTATAAACAGTCGCTTGGATTCACAAATGGCAAACGAAGACCCAATGAAGTTCAGTGAAGGACGCTATCATACCGTTACATCGGTGCTAGCAATGACAAGATAATCTTAGTAACCTGTAAACCCATATTTAAACACACATTGTTAAAATAATTAAATCAATGAATGAATAACTACTGTGATGATGCTCTTGCACAGGATTCAGAAAAGTATCTTCAGGGGTCTACTTCAGGGTTTCGCTAAAATTATTTAGGGCTATTGAACATAAAGATGACACGGTGAGCTCTCTGTGGAGTGTTAGTAACATAACTGAATGTTTTAAGAAAAGTGACATTAACTTCAATTCACACAATAAAATAAATTGTAACCCACCTGAGTAGCCGCTCCGTCCATGTTAAACTTCTACTCCCCTTTAAGAGCCAGCAGCGGTGCGGAAACACGATGGGCCTCCTGCTCTCTGATTGGACAGTATGACTCACCATCATCCAATCACACAAAGGCGGAAAGCCCTGATCAAAATTCACAACCGCAGCTGCAGAGTGTCGTACGCAGTTTTGTGGTTCGCATCTGAAACGAGGATGCTTGCACAAAGAACTTTTATTTTTTCTCATCAGTACAAATATTTTTTGCACCAATGCAAATCCTTTCTAGACATTTGCAAATTTGAATATTTTAGACAGATTAATTTTACAGGGTTGCAAACCTCATTTACAAATACAAACCCTAAAATTATTTGCAACTATTCCTTTGCAGCTGCAAACTATTTATGACTTGAAATTGATCCCATAGTATGTCTCTTATTGGTGCTCCAGATGGTTGCTTTGTCTTCCTGTGGGGGCTGTGGGATGTTGTTTGTAATGTCTCTGTACAGGTGTTGCAAGTTGTCTTGTGTGTGCAGCTGGACTGAAGGGCTATTATTTGCTATCTGATGTATCTTATTCTTCCTTTCTGAGACACACCAAACCGAATGGTGGCCTCTGAGGCCATATTGACCAATCAGGAGGCTAATAAATTTATGTCGTAGCAATGGCACTTGGCTACATCTACCATTATTATATTGTGGCGGGGTAGCTGTCATCGTAGTGGAGTCTCCAGCTATCTACTGCACATACACACACACACACACAGACATACACACATACACACACACTCACCTATATACAAAATAATCGGCACTAGACCTACCTGCTTGGAGGGGGGTGGTTAGTGTTTGTTTGTACTTACCTGTTCACTTACCTGTGAGTTTTGTCACGGAATGTAATGAGTTGAGATGTGACGTGATTGGCTGTTGTGCCAGACACACCCCCTTTGTGCCTTGGAAGCGCACCTTGAAAAGAGAAATTGACAGAGTGTTTGGATTAGAGCATGGTGGTCAATCATGTTGATTGTGCAGTGGAAAGTAAAAGAAAACCAGTGGAAACATTTAAGTGTGAATAATAATCACCAGAGCATTTCCACAAGAGGATCGCGGGTCCTCTTACTGGTAGATGGGTTGTGGACGCCATCATTTTCGAACTGTAAATAGTGTAAATATATCTATAAATATAACCAGCGCTGGTCCACCTCACATAGGAAGCAATCACCGCAATAAAGCTCCATAAAACGCAAGCCTTCGACCAGTTTTTCTTCCATCCGGCGGAGAGAGACTCGGCCCAATGCACTGTGTCTGTGGAAGCAGGCACAAAGACCTACGGTGACAGGTGAAGCCTATACTATATAGCGTTTATCGCCGCTCATTATGGTGCTCTACTGTAGGTAAACTATCCTATAATTGTACTGTTTAGAGCCACCGCTGCCTGTGTGCGAGGCACATGAGACTGCCAAAGATAGGACAGTTTGGAGATCCATACAGCCGGGACTTCAAACCAAGAGAGCTCCATCCAGAAACGTCTTGACATAAAGAGGCAGTCCAAGTGTGCACGCACGCTGCAACATCCACGACCCAGCCAGTGCGTTCATGTGCCTGATGGATGGTAGGATGCTTCAGCACATCTGTGAATGCTGTGTGGAAGAGCCACGGCGGAGGGGGAGGCAACATGGGAGCTCAGTGTTGCTGAACTGAAGGCCTTCATTGCGCTTCTTTTTTGCCAGACGAGTGCATTGTGGAAGGCATGTGGATCTGGAGGATCTGTGGTCAAATGAATGGGGGATCCCGTTTTTTACCACCACCATGTCACTGAACCGGTTCAGAGAAATAATGCGCTACCTGTGCTTCGATCACAAGGATACCACTCACACTCGACTGTTGCAAGACAGATTTGCCATGGTGAGTGAGGTGTGGGACAGACTGATCCAAAATAGCCAGGCAGCCTTCATACCCGGAGCCGAAATAACGGTGGATGAGCAGCTGTTCCCTTCAAAGTCGCGCTGCCCCTTCACCCAATACATGCCGAACAAGCCAGACAAATTCGGCATAAAATTCTGGGTTGCTGCTGACGTAAAGAGCAAATACATGCTGAATAAATATCCTTATTTGGGGAAGGATCCAAGTCGCTGCCTGCCTCCCTCCCTCCCTCTGCCCACCTGAAACCTGGACGGCATGTGACACTAAACTGATGCAGAGTGACAGCGCAACGCTCACTATTTATCAGGGAAAAGAAAAGAAGAATGTTTGCATCTTCAGCACCATGCACACATCAGTGGAGATCCACGATAACTGCAAGAGAACGCCAGAGACAGTCCACTACTATAATAAAACTAAAGTAGGAGTTGACGGCTTTGATCAGATGCTCCAACAGTACTCAGAAGATGGCCAATTGCAGATTTTTATAATGTTCTGGACATTGCTGCTGTCAATGCATGGGTCCTGTACCGAAGCTGCACTGGAGCTTACATTCCCCGCCGGGACGTCATCATGGAGCTCTGCAAGCTGTTGCGCAACTAACACATTTCAAAGCCAGCAAGGCCAGCGCAAACACCCGCAACGCAGAACCAGGAGAAGATGAGACGCATTTGCGGTGTTTGATGCAAGTGCAAAAAAAACCAAAGTGACCAAAAAGTGTTATGTGCCAACGCGCTGTGTGTGGTCAGTGCACAGTGAAAGTGTCCAGTGTGTGCGCTGATTGTGAGTAGGCATAATATAACGGAGCCAGCGTCAGTGTGTGTATATAGTCCATATTCAGATATTATTAAGTTATATAAATGATTTGTTCTAGTTTTATTAGGCCTACTATTAAATCAGTTTTTTAGATAATTTAGAAAAGTTATGTTCATGTGGGTGTGTGCAGCGTGTGAATGAGAGAGAATGAATGAGAGGGCAGCGGTCTTTTAAATCTTCTTGAAATATAAAAATACGTTATTTTATTGAATATTTAATTGTTTGACTGCTTTGTTACTTTCCCTTGCTGTTACTTGAAGAAATAAATGAAAAGCTACACTGCATCTTTGCATCACTGAATACTGCACCAAGGGGAGGTGATAAAAGTTACCACCTCGGCGGTTCTAGGAGTATTCAAATCCCGGCGGTTCTAGTATTAAAAAGTTTAATGACATGTTTACACATGTCATAAATTTAAATAAAAAATATGCACATGTACATGAACATGTAAATATGTATTTTTGATAATTTTAAGACTTAGTTTGGGGTTACTTGTATGTTACAACTGTATTCTTCTGTTGCCTCAGGGTAACACTGTGCCATTAGGGCAGTTTTGTTCAGACAACATTCTACAATGAGGATGTGCATCAAGTTGCATAATGTCCACAGTCACTTTTTTTTAACTGATAACTGCTTGATAAACATTTACAGGAGATGGGCTCAAAAAATGTTATAAGCAAAAGGTTTAAGATTGAGGAGTTATACAGAGAAATTACTTTTGATAACAGGTCCATGTCTTTATCACAACTGCCTTCATATTATATATCATATATTATATATCAGATATCATATCATATACCCTACAAGTTATAGTTCAGTCTCTGACCTGAGTTTGGCCCCTAGTGAAATACTCTCGTAACAAGCATCGTACAACATAAATTACTCTTTTTATTGCTCTTTCAAATTTTCAAGTTAATTTTAAAGTTTAGTCCTCCTTTGTACAGCACTTTGGGCATCCACCTGGATGCGCAAATTTGTGCTATATAAATAAATTAAATGGAATGAAATTAAATTGTGAACAAGTATGCTCAGAATGGAGCCGGATTGATACGTGCATGCATGGTTAAAAAGCAAGAATATTCTTGGCCTTAGACTCATTCCCTCAGAGAGTTAGGACAGTGAGTCATAGAAAAGGTGATACCTTCAAAAGGTATTGCTGTTTAAGCAATACTGTTCTTTATAAGGGACACACTGCAAATACAGTTTATTTTATGTTTGATTTATCGGAAACATTTCTGGGTTCATTTTCTTCCAAATACGCGTATTTTCTAATGAATAAATGTTGGTTTGACTTACATGTCATCGGTAATTACTATAGAAAACTTCTGAGTTTTAGAATCCTTATAGTTAGGTGTTGCCCTGAGGCAACAAACCCAAATCTTGGTTTTTCAGGTTTATTACCAATATATTATGAACCACCAAGCTCCCACAAAAAAGAAAAAAAAGAAAGGTTAAAGAACATACTGAGGATTAAAGAACTGATGTCTCCACAGGATTTAGAAAAACTTGTCCATGCATTTATCCTTAGTAGGCTGGACTGCTGTAATGCTGTCATGCTGTCCTTACAGGTCTCCCTAAAAAGTCTGTCAGACAGCTGCAGTTAGTCCAGAATGCTGCTGCACCAGGAACAGTAATACCAGGAAAGTGGATCATTTAACACCAGTCCTCAGATCTTTACAGATTTGTCAAAGAATCAACTTCAAAACCTCCCTGTTAGCTTACAAAGCACTGAATGGTTAAGAACCAAAACATTTTCAGGATCTTCTGGGATGTTATAAACCAACCAGATCCCTTAGGTCATCAGGGTCAGGTTTACTTTCTGTTCCCAGAGTCATAACTAAATACGTAGAGGCAGCGTTCAGTTTTTATGGTCCTCACATGTGGAACAAACCCCCAGAAAGCTGCAGGTCTGCTGAAACTGTAAGCAGCGTTAAAAACTTTTATATTTACTCTTTCATCAGAACAAAATGTACTTAACTTTATTTCTTGCATTTTAGCCTATTTACTTTCAAGAGTTTTATTTTTATTTTTTGATACTTTATAATTCTTCTTCTGCACCCTTCTGTAGTGTTTATCCTTAAATTGTCTTGTGAATGAAATGTGCTACACAAATTTCTTTGTCATACTGTACCTCTCTGGCAGGGAAGGAGCCTGAATTAATTCACACAGTTTTGCGGATATCTCACCAGGGAGACTTTTTAGACCTCAGACACAAGACTGGCTTGTTTTTTATTGCATCTTATTAACAGAGGATACCACTCAACTCAGAACTCTGAATCGATTTGAGAATGTTTTAATAATTTAGTGTCAACTGAATTTAGCAGCTCTTTCTTTCTTGAGAGTAAATATTCAGAATCATGACCATAAATGACTCATGGACATTTGTGTGACTCTTCAGGTCATTTACATAAATGCATGCTGTGATTTCATATTTTCATATTACTTTCTTAACTGAATGATAAGCAGGAAATGAAGAGGATCGACTAACCATAAGTTAAAGAATAGCTTTCAATGCTGACATGTGCAGAGTAGAAAATGATGAATGTATGAGCAGCTCTCGGTCTGTCATGTGGTCATTACTCTGAAACATTATTGATCCACTGATGATAAATCTCACAAAGACCACCGTTCCTTATAAACAACAGAACCAATTATTCTATTAATGTAATGTAATCTGCAAGCACACAATACACCCAGATAGGCATGTTTCCCCCTCAGCAGAGTAATTACAGAGTTTACAGGGACTGCAATGACTGTTTATCTAATTTCCCAATCTAATTGAATGAGCCTGCGGGTAGTTTTGGGTGGCACGCTGGGGTGGAAAGACAGAGGTGGAGGGACTGGAGGGAGGAAGGGGGTTGTCAACCATCTTAGCCTAAATGCCAAGAGTTGTAATGAAGCTGTCTGTTGAGGATGCAGCTCTCTTGGGTCAATTAAATTTTCACCACCATCATCATCGGCCATTAACGGTGATTATTAAATGCTTAGGACAAAACAGCTCACTGTTATGACTGTTCATTCACAGAGACTTAAGTAATGCTGACTGATTCATAATCTGTTTCTGTAGGTCTTTAGAGGACCTTTCCGTAAAAACCCACTTGTTTAGTTTAGTTAAGTTATAATAAACTCTTTTGAAAATATTCTCCTGCAATGCATAAAATCAAAGCAGAATTAACTGTACAACATGCAGATGTTACACCATGTGCCTTCTTTGTTTTTTTTGTAATTCTCAAACTACCTCCAACCCCCTTTATTCTGAAAACAATGAGCTTCATTTAGACACTTGCATTTGAGGATCAAATCATATCAGACACATATTCTTTAAATCCTTAGGAGACACTCATCTTGTGGAGAGAACAGTGATCATTTGCATTCAGCCATACAGCTTAGCCAGACACCTCAAGGCTTATTTATTACCACTTTACAGATATGTAATCAGTCTTTACTGATAAAGCAAATGTCTCCCTCTGGACAGATCCCCACCACTCTTTTGCCACTTAAATTAGATTGGATTTTATTTTAACGCTCCTATTAATTCTAAGAAGTCTGTACATTAATAAAGGGTCCATTTGGCACTTTGTTTCCTCTTCCCTTTCCTTTCCTTTTCCTGCCAGCAGTGTCATTGTAGAAAAGCTCTAATAACAATAATCGCTCATTGAAATGTTTTCGAGCGTGTGGCAAAATCTTTACATAACTTACAACGGTGTGTTTTCTACTCTGTTATTTTATCCCAGATAATGAGATGGAGTTTTTTATTTATAAGATATTTTATATGTAATGTGTCCTATTATCCTCTAATCAATTCTGAGTTGCTTTCCACAGAGAATAACCCATAACCTCTGGGTTTAAAAAGAAAGACACAGAGACGGATGATAAAACTATACTTCTGATTAACCTTGATGGTTCTGATTGACAATCATTATATTCCTCCGGCCATTGTTGCCCTGCAGTGTCTGTAAGATGAGAATCTCCCCCTCGGCACCTTTTTTTCACCCCAGAGCATCACGTGACATAGGGCTGGCCGATATGGCCTAAAATCAATAGCACGATATATTATATCAGTCCAATATGATAACGATAAATGGACGATAACAGCACTGGTGCACAATTTTTATTTGCCACCGATGTAATGTCAGACTGCCACTTGCTGTTCTATACATGCTGGGAATCAGAGTTTTTGTAAGGCATTTCATATGAATTTTTACTGGGACCAGTAAGAATTGACTGGGCAGCCCCATTGTATTTTGATTTTCCTAAAATACCAAATTTATTGCTATGGGCAAAAATGATATTAGCTATCATTCTAAATCTCGGTATCAGTTTATTTTTGATATATCACCCACCCCTAATGTGACAGTTGTTTTTTGCAGATTAAAAGTCATCACACCAGTAACTGGATATCACCATACTGGCTGTTTTGAATGTTCTCATTGGCTGATCCAGTAAAAAAAAACAAAAAAAACAAGAAGGCATTCGAGAAATGGAGAAAGTGACAGAAAGATAAGACAAAAATCCGCATCAAACTGACTTTAACCAACTGAAGAGAGCTCAGATAATAGGTATGATTCAAGACAGATGCAGAATTAGCCATAGTTATAGGATGACAAAGTACAAAAATATACCAAGCAGTGCTGCTTCAAGTAATTATTTCTGTTTCTCTTTCAGGGTTGGAGAAAGTTGGTCGTGACTCCACCTATGAGCAAGAAGGGAAGGTACAGTTTGTGATAGATGCTGTTTATGTCATGGCCCACGCTCTGCACCACATGCATCGTGAGCTCTGTGCTGGATACCCTGGGCTGTGCTCGCGCATGGCCAACATTGATGGCAAAGAGCTCCTGGCTCATATCCGTGGCGTAAACTTCAATGGTAAGAACTACTATTAGTTGTTAATGATAATCTGCTTATCCTGTGATTAGAATAAAGAAATATGTTTTCGACAAGTCAGGGCCGTGTTTCCAAAAACAATTATTCTTTCGAATAGCAAAGGAACTTCAGTGGGAACTAACGAACGATCGGTAAAATTTAACATGCGTTTCCCAAACATGCTCCTAGAGACAACATGAGTAAGATCATCTTAAGATCATTCGTAGCAGGTGGAGCTGTCTCAGAGCTTGTGCTGAACATGAATGCTGAAGCATCGCGCAGGTGTAATGTCAGGTGATGACTAAGATAACAACAATCAAATGTCATTCAGATTCATAAAATAGCAAATAGAACTTGCACTTGTATAAAAAGAAAGAAAAAACAATAAAAAGACATTTAATAAAGACCTTGAATAAATAGATAAACATCATGTCATTAGAGTATACTCCCTGGTTTATATGACTTCTTGTTTGTTCTGGAAAGAGATAAATAAACTGAGTTAACTCCAAAAGCTATAAATGAGCCAATCATTTATTCGGATCCTTCCTCAGTTAGCATTAGGTACAGTGGACTGATGCAGCTTACATGTTGGTCGGTGTTTTGCACTTTGTTCATCAGTCTCTGTGTTCCTTCCCAAATTAGCGAATTTTAGGCCAAATGAATTCACAGTTTATATTAAATCCCACATTGTTTCACCACAACATAAACCAGAGAGTAAAAACATGATCTTAGAAAAAGTCTAAACAAAAGCATTATGATCAGCAGCATGAATGGCACCCTGTGCTGTGAGTGGTCTCTTGCCTAACCTTCCAGGTAAAGCCAGTTAGGCCAAAAAAGAGAAATGAAGCAAATGTGAAGCCATTTTTCCTCATTTGTACACATTTTTCCTTTCTCTAAATCCCCTTCCTTCCTCATTTTGATGCCAAGTTTGAACTTCAGCAACTCATGTTGACCATATCTATAAGAGTGTTTGGGTAATTAGATATTTGTGTTAACAAGCAGTTCAACAAATACAAATAAAGTTGAACAAATGGAGCTGATAAAGTGACCAGTGTATGTGCGTATGGTGGAAGTCCTTTTGCCATTCCTGATGTCTGAGGGTGGTGTGATACATAAAGCCCATATCGTAAATTTAAGGTAATTGCTCCTTCATTTCCATCCTACTATCCTCTGCTCAAATCTTCTATTGAAGGAACTAAAAAGTGTGGAGCAGAGTAAAATGACTTTGAACATGGCATGAATATTGGTGTGAGTATTTCAGAAACAGCTGATCAACCCCTCTCCTTTGAAGGCAAAGGCAAGGCAAGTTTATTTATATTGTGCTTTTGAGGTCCAAGACAATTCAAAGTGCTTTACATACAACATAAGAATTACAATAAACAAACACAATCAAAAACAGTGATTAAGTCTAAAATCATGATCTAATGTTCCACTTGTTTGCAGCATAACAGCTAAGATCTGCTTCTCCAAACATATCTGCCATCCGGTGGTTAATTGATGTTTAACATTACAGTGATTTAGTTAAATTTTGTGAAAAATAAACTACATGAACCTTCTATTAAAATTAATTGTTTCCACTTGTTTGCAGTGGAATCAAATCAAACACAAAATCATTTTAACACAGTGATTAAGTCTTAAGTAAAAATGCATATGATGTAATGTTCCACTTGTTTGCAGCATAATAGCTAGGAACTGCTTCTCTAAACGTATCTCATATCTCTGCCTTCTGGTGGCTAATCTATGTTTAACATAACAGTGATTCTGTTTTGGTTTCGTAAAAATTAGGCTACTTGAACTTTCTATTAAAATTATTTGTTTCCAACTGGCTTATTTTGTGAAATATTTATTTTCTAAATGTAAATACCCTAACACATAGAGAGAAAGGCAATGTTTCCAACCTGGATTTAAAAGTTTCTACGTTTGGTCTCTACTAGTTTGTTCCATTTGTTCGCAGTGTAATAGCTAAGAGCTGTTTCTCTAAAACATATCACAGAAAGATAAACTATTTGAACTTACTCTTAAACTACATCTTTCCAAACTGGCTTATATTGTGAAATAATTATTCTCTAAATGTAAGTACCCTAAGAGCTCTGACCAGTTTATATTCTCTAAATATTCTCTAAAAATATCACAGATGTATTCTAGTAAATAAACTACTTGGGCCCTGATTTATTAATGCTTTGCGTGTACTAAAACAGGTGCAGACGGTTTTGCCCACGCTAAAATCGGTCCCAGCTGATCTATCAAAGCCGCTAACACAAAGGGAACCATTACAAATGTAAACCGCACACGATTCTTTTATTCTGAGGGACAGTATAATTTTCTGACAGCTGAGAGATTATGAATATGGACATGGCTGATTTTGGGTGAGTAATTAGCTTATAATGATTTTTCCTTGTACATTTCTCACTTGGACTCAAGAAAAAAATCTAAATGTTACCTGGATTGCTGCAATATGGGAGAATATCTGCGAAAAAGTAAATGCAGCTTGAAAAACTGAAAGAACAGCAGATGAAGTTAAGAGGAGGCAAGATGAAGAACCAAATTAAAGATGCTCGTAATAAAAAATCTGCTAATAAGACCGGCGGGGCCGTCAGAAGACATTCTTCTGACCAATACTTTGGATCAGGTCCAGCTCACTTTCTGCAAGGAGCAGTTATCTGGTGTGTCGGGTCTGCAGCAGTTACCTACGGGGTGCCACAGAATATGTGTGGCCAGGGGTGCAACTACCTACTTTCTGAAGGGTATGCAGACACATCACTGTGCCACCCCCCCCTCCCCCCCCCACGGAAAAATAACCACAAACTCAAAAGTTACAGTTGAAGTAAAGTAAAAACTGTGTTGCATTTTTACTGCGTTTTAAAAGTCCAATTTATCTAGAAAAGTTATACAAATAGATGTAATGGTGTAAATGTAACTAGTTACTATCCACCTGTCTCTGCACCTTAC
>JAVQJG010149341.1:0-16885 GCA_036024015.1 Craterocephalus amniculus
AGTGGTGTGTGTGCGTGCGCGTGCTTTTTGCACTCCCCCCCTACACCCCCCCCCTCACCGAGACATCAGCCTCCTACTTTTCCTTCTTTTTCCTGCTACAAATGTTGTAAGTTTCCTTGTGCTCCACTCGCTTTGTCTTCATTTCTTATTATTTCTTATTTATTTTTAAAAAAAACATATTTTTTGGAGTGAATTTGCGCACAGACACGAGTAGGAGGGAGAGACGGAGCCTCCCCCCTTGTTTCCCCCTCCCGGGCGAAATTATTCTACATCCACGCCATCAATGTCAGCGCACAGACACACTGGAGCGCGAGCCACTTGCTTCCTTTGTCGTCTGAGACGCGCCAGACTGTTCAAAAAGGCAACGTGCAGCTGGCGCGGAGAGGAATGTCTTTCACTTTTCCCCTGTTTTTGGCTCACAACAAGCAAGACGAGGAGATTTCTGGGCTCGTCCGAAGAGGATCTCTCCTTCTGTCCACCTCTTTTCATCTCCAGCTTGTTTACGTTGCGCACTGCGTGGCCCAGTGACACAATTGGACAATAGAGCGCGCGTGGTCACCTTGTTTTTTGTTTTTTTTTGCGGGAGTTGGGAAGTTTACACCAAAACAGCAGATTGGGGACAGTTTTTTTTCTTCGGGTTGGAGTTTTTTCTTTTTTCTTGGACAAAGAGGTAAAGCTGAGTGACAGCAGCTGTCAAACAAAGGTGTGAGAGAAGGGGAGGGGCGCGTTTGGCACGCGGGATGGTCTTAAAGGGTGACTCAGCGAGAAGTTGCACCAGGAGGTGGCAATCCGTGTTCAAACCCGTTTTAGCTCACAAGTTGGACCCAAAGGAGGAGGAGGGGGGTTATTGATTGGGTAGTGTTAATGTGCCCCCCCCACCCCCAATGAACCTGAACCTGAATGAGTAGCTTAACACAAGGGGGGCCCCCACTTCACTGCACACTCTCAATAACCACATGGTTGTCTGTAATGAGGGGGAGGGGGGGCACAAAGACTGCTTTGGGGGTGGGGGGCTCCATCAGCAAATCCTCATTCATCTCCAAACAAAAACAAACAGGTTTCTAGTAATCTGCTAGCTGGGAGGAGGCTGGTGTGTGTGTGCGTGTGTGTGTGTGTGGGGGGGGTCCAGGGCTGCTGCATCTTGCTCCTGAGTGTAAGTTTTGAATCTAAATGTGCCGAGCGGAGGCAGACGGGGAGGATCCGGTGCAGTTTGAGGTGACTGGGGCTCGCTCGGCGCCACGGACACCGCCCCCCCTTCCTCTCAGCACCGGAGCTTCCTGTCATGATGCGTAGGGCTGCTCCTTCTCCCCATCGATCCCTTGCATCCTCCTTTGTTTTGACCCGTCTGGTGCAGTTTATTTCAGTGATTTTCTCTCCGGTGACCTTAACTTCTGCCAGATTAAATCACTTCCTGTTTGTGTTCATGGATCGCTCTCTAATGAACATGTTACTTTAGGCTCGTTACATCCCAAACCCAGCCCGATTGTTCCTTATGAGCAGATCTATTAGCCTGATAGCGGCGCGCTGGCCTTGGAGGGCATCTCAGAATTGGGGCACGAGCATTTCCAAGCCCTCAGAGTATCACAGCCTGCTATTGCCGGGCCATGTGGTGAGGCCGCTGCCTTTCAGGTGCTTTCTACAACGCTGCGGTGGATCTTCTGCTGGTTAAAGCCGGGACACGAGATCAAGGATGCTCGGCCTCTTTAAGAGGCGCCCGAGATGAGAAAGGCACTTGTCAATAAATGTGGGAATCTTAATGAGGAAGCTGCCTGAGCCGATGAATGAAAGCTAGCCCGCGTAAGGCTTAATGCATTGTTGATGGGGTGGGATAGAAACAGAACTGCTTGCCTTTTTTCTTTTCCTGCTTGACCTCAGATGTACCTGGCAGTGGTAAATAATCACAGATCCTAGAGATACCTCGTATGATGCCGGGCAATTTGCTGTGAAATGACATTAACCTGCACTCGCACGCATTAGGAAACGGTCTTAAAAGCGTCGGCATAGAGGAGAATCCTGCACAATGGTCAGAAACGGGGCTGGTGGAGAGCTATAAATGGCCCCAAAACCAGCCCATGTGGGTTGGCTGTGTTGTCTTGCAAGTTCAAGGAGAGGTCAGAGAGTAATTGCTCGGCAGCGTCCATTCTGCACCGCGCACATATACGTATCTTGTTAAAGTTGATTTTGGCCAAATCTGAATTCTCCCCCTTAGCCGTTCATGAGAGACGAAGGTCTAAGGGGAAGGGCTGGATACTCCCTTCAGTGGAGGGTTTTCTGATGCAGAATTCATGGCAAGGGGGGGAATTTTAAGCTTTCACGCAGGAAATAAACATGGCGCTGAAACACCCGTACAAAAAGTGTAGTTTTAACGTGAATAACTTTAAATATGACCAATGCTGTTAAAAACTTTATGATTAGGTGGATGTTTACCCGTGATGGCAAAATGCTCCGTCAGACCGCCCTAAACTTGTTTCAGAAGTAAAGGTTTTGATTAGGGAACATTAAATATAAAATAATCATATAGGTTATTTTTAGTTCTGTGGTTATAAGGCTGGAAGTTAAGTCTCTTTTTCTGTTGTATTTTAGCTCCGTGTGACACGTATGTCTTGTAAATAGCGAGCCACGAGCCGACCGGCCACCTGATAAGGTTCAGGGGCAAAATATCGAGCTTTTTAGATATATGTAGACTTTGTCACACAAGATGTAGAATGAGGGAATATCTTTTATCTCGCTTGTTTTAAGTTAAAAATATCTCTCTTTTAGCATTTTTGCACAGCTGTTTATTTGTTTTTTTATTATTTTAATGCACATATATTTTAATTTCAGTCAAATATTTGAATGCACATGTGCTTCTGATCCATAATAAATGTGCATTTAGCAATCAAGGCCATAAATTTGAACTGTTTCTTTGTTTACTTTACCCAAATAATAAATATATTGAGATATACAGTATATTGTATATAGTGATTAAAGAAAAAATGATCGAGATATGAAATTAGTTCATATCTCCCAGCCCCAGTCCATAGGGCTGAAAACATGAACCTTTGCCTTCAAACTGTTTCCAGGCGAAGTGGGAGGGCTGAGATTGGGCCTTAAAGTGGATAAAACAGCATGCTAAACACCCTCTCCACTTATTAATCACGATAATTACTCTCAATATGGTTTGTTAGACAAGTCCTACGATGAAAGAGGGGTGGGGTTTGCTCTACACATGTACTCATCGTGTTCAATTACTAAAAATGTTTCTTGGCATCTCCGCAGGTTGCAAGATCAAAGCCCTGCGGGCCAAGACCAACACCTACATTAAGACCCCCGTCCGCGGCGAGGAGCCCGTATTCCTGATCACCGGCCGGAAGGAGGACGTGGCGCTGGCCCGCCGGGAGATCATCTCCGCCGCCGAGCATTTCTCCATGCTGCGGGCGTCCCGCAACAAGCTGGGCGTGTCCTTCAGCGGCTCCCCGCCCACGCCGCTGCCGGGCCAGACCACCATTCAGGTGAGAGTGCCATACCGCGTGGTGGGGCTGGTGGTGGGGCCCAAGGGCTCCACCATCAAACGCATCCAGCAGCAGACCTGCACCTACATCGTCACCCCCAGTCGAGACCGCGACCCCGTCTTCGAGATCACCGGATCCCCGAGCAACGCCGAGCGGGCCCGCGAGGAGATCGAGGCCCACATCGCCTTCCGGACGGGCGGGCTGCACGACCACAACAACGAGAACGACTGCCTGGGGCCCAACGGGGGCGGCAGCCCGGGGGGGGGCGGCGGCGGGCTGGAGAGCCGGCTGCAGCAGGTGTGGGGGCTGCAGGGGGGCCAGCGCAAGCCCCTCACCAGCAGCTACCGCCAGAACTTCTCAGACGCCATGGTGGGAGGGGGCGGCGGCGATGGAGGGGGCATCTACACCAAGGGCAACTTCTCCAGCTCCGGAGACAAGCCCTGCTCTTACTTTGGATCCGAGGGCACCCAGAGCTGGGGAGACCCCGACTACCCCAAACAGGTGGCCTTTTACGCCCAGCAGCGCTCCAAAAGCTTCGGAGGCCTCCCGCTGCCCCTCACCAGACTCTCCCCCGGCCTCCCCGAGCCCTGCGGCGGGGGCGGGACCGCCAACAACTCCTCAGTCACCAGCATCGTGCCCGTCGCCGGATCACCTCACGCCCAGGCCCGCCGCGCCCACAGCGAGCCCACCTCCGCCGGCGAGGGCTTCCCCGGCCGCCTGCCGGTGCCGGACTCGCCCCCGGCCGCCGTGCGGGACTGCATGACCTGCTTCGAGAGCAAAGTGACGGCCGCCTTGGTGCCCTGCGGCCACAACCTCTTCTGCATGGAGTGCGCCATCCGAATCTGTGAGCTGAACCACCCGGAGTGCCCCGTGTGCCACACCCAGGTCACGCAGGCCATCCGGATATTCTCCTAAAGGAACCACGTCAGTTTTTATTCTTTAGTTTTTCTTCAGTGTTTGTTCGATGATTATTTCCTGTTATTATGATTATTATTATTATTATAATAATACATCTTTTTGTTTTTCAGAAAATTTTAAAACAATCAAGCAGATATTTTAGAAGGCACTGCTTGCTTTACTAAAAAGTATAAGAAATATTTTTAAGTTTTTCTTTTTTATATATATATATGCATATATATTTTATAAAAGTTTTGTTTATAAGAGAAGTATAGTACCTTGCATTTTCAGTTTTTTGACTGCTGCTGTTTTTCATTCATGAATCGCAGCGTAGGCAGTGGTAGACAGTAATGTGAACATTTTATTATTCAAATTTTTTATTTTACCATGAAGTGGGTTTATATTGAAGGAGAAAGACGATTGTTGAGGAACCCAATCTGCACCTGACTGACCTAGGAAGTCAACATTGCTTTGAAGGAAAAAGGAATAATTGTCATTGCACCTTACAATCATCTCGGTCTAAAAACAGGATTGTCAATCATACGGTGGAAATTTCAGGCGCAGATGCGAGGGGTGAATTCAACCTTTTCCAGTTTTACTGTGATTGTTTTCATAGAATTGGTCCAAAATATTTTGGCTAAATGGAATGTGAATAGTTTGGTTCCAGGAAAAAAAGGCAGGTCTTTGTTTCGTTGTCTAGAGTCTTAGAAACCTGGTCACGTCAAAAAGGGACGTGCTGCGGATTATGGGTAGGACCTGGTTTACGTTTTATCTGTGTTATTGCCGGAGAAGGGCGGCCATTGACTCCACGCTGGTCGCTGCGGTTTGCTTGAAAAGATTTGGTAATGCTCGCTGCTCGTGGCACTTGAAAAGCATGCGGACCCTCGGCCGGTTGGCTTAAAGCTCTGATTTAATTTGTGAGGCCAAAAGCCTTGGAATTCGTCCAGTTGGCAAGTTCTCCATATCACCCCCCCCCCCCCCCCCTGATGGACTTGTCTCAAAGCCACCTTAACCGCGCTTTATTGTCTTGTGCGGTCATTTGGCCTCAACCGCTGAACAATGTAGGACAAAGCAGCACCCCCCCCCCACCCCCCCTCACTGATCAACAAGCACTTCTCCGAGGTGTGCTCTGTAAATACGGAGGAGAAAAAGTGTAAAACAGTCTGGCGAGCCATCAGCAGATGGGACTAGTTGCTGGTGGATGAAGCGGGGGTCCGGGGCGGGTAATCCGTCCTCCGGTCTCCGCCGCTAACAGCATTACGTGCGAGCAGCGAGGGGCCGGCCGTCTGCCTGTGATTAGCCGAGCCGTACAGGAGCAGGTGTTTGGTGGCACGCTGTGGCCGTGACCCTGAGTTGGAGGTCTCACCAAGCCTCCTTTTCTTTCTCTCTTTTCTTTGGGAGTGGCTTTTATGTGCCCCCCACCCTCCCACCCCTCCGATGCCTCCTGAAGCTTACAGTTGGGCGGTATTGTCTGGGCCCGGTAGCCAGAGCTCGGACACGGCCTGGATCCACTCATTCATAATTAGGCAAATGGGCCGGTCCAGGTGCGGACCGTGTGGGGGCTCTGGAGCTGTTTGAGGGGGGGGGGTCCCACGGTGAGCCCCACCCCACCGGTCCGAGGATTGAGGGGGGCTGCATGCAGCTGGGCCCAACATGACCCCCTCCTCCCTTTCCTCTCCTTTTCTAACCCAAATGGAGGGAAAAAAAGAGGGGAGGAAGGGTGGGGGGGTCTTTTGTCCCAAAACACACAGGATGTAAAAGACTGGCTTGATCTGGCTGCGTATACTCCATCAACAGTTTTTTTGGAAATACGAACCTAAAGACAAAGATTGCGTGATTGTATCGTGGATTTATCCACCCCCCCTCCTGCTTTCACTTCCAGCCTGCACCTCCCTGACATTTGGTTTGGCTTGTTTGGTGCAGATCCTCACCTAGCGGACGGGACATCCTGCAAACTGCCCCCTTCAATCCGGACGCCTCGGCTTTAGAACCCCCCCTACTCTCTCAACTGACTCCCCAAAAACGCATCCACCGCTTTCAGAATGAAATCAGACAATTGTAATTGACAGGAAAGCGGAGGAAACGCCCCATTTAACCAGCACTCATGCTGAATCAAATTACACACCCTCTGCGTCTGCCTTGGCCCCCGCCTGGGGATTTCAGAGGGCTAGAGGAACGGATGGGGGGTAGGGATTAAAGCTGTTGAATGATGGGAGGGAGGGTGGCGAAGGGGGGGGGCGCAGCATTCGGGGTGGAAGAAAGAGAAGAGAAAGAGAAAAAAAAAGAAAAAGCCCCTTGCAGCCCGAGCCGTTGTGTTGATCGTCATGTGGGCCATGTGTAGCGTGATTCAGCACGGCGTCTCCAAACCACAATCTGCTTCTTTTTTCTTCTCCTTTTTTTATAAAAAAACAAACAAACACAAATTTAGTCCTAAAGGAAAAAAAAAACACACATCTCAAACCTTTACAAAGCAGACGGCCGGCGTTGCACGTGGACTACGAAGTACCCTGAGATATCCCAGAGTGGAAGTACGAAGGCGAGTCGGGGTCTTGCGGATGAGAAATTGCACAGTGGTTTGGCTGAAGCTTTCTACATCACATTCGAGGCGGCCGCGGTGCTGCTGTCTGAACTTAGTACCTTTTTTATTTTTTGTTTATTTTTCGCCTTAACATTTTTTACTGAATATCGCCATGAAAGGTAGCAACTTTGGCCTTTGATAGTACCGCTCCCCTAAAAAAAACAAACTTTTTTAAGGACTTATTTTTGGAAGAAATGAAAAAAAAAAAGAATGTGAATTAAACTGTTTGGGTGGGGGGGTTTAGAGGCATTCAGGACATTAGGCTCTTTAAAACACATTGCATCAAATATAAAGCACCTTATTATGAAACACGCATTCGATGAATACCAAACCGACCACTGATGGTGAAATATATCTCGCAGAATCTGAAAGACATGCACATAAGGATTCCCTATCATTTTTTTGTACGTGTGTGTTACGGTGGTTTTTATTGTTATCAATAGTGGCAATTTTGGAGACCTCACCCGTCCATCCAATGCTATCGACCATTTTTACTTTCTTTTATTTAGTTTTGCACTGGTTTACCCAAGAGAGGGCTTATTGGAGATTCTCCCAGTTTAGATGCTGTATAAGTTAACGAGTATTGTACTTTATGGGAAAGCACTCTATGTAAATATAGTACATGTGTATCAGCTTAGGAAGAGCCGGACACGGGCCCGCTTTAAAGTGAGGTTTTGATTATTTTTGAAAACAATCTCAAAGTGTCATTGTCGATGTTTTAGCGTTAAAAAGAGTTGAGGGAGAGCAAATCTTTTATATATGCGTCCCATCATTCTTATAATAGTATATTAGATAGATCCATACGTGTAAGAAATATTATTTAAGCTGATTAACTTAGTATTTCATCCAAATATAGAGCTTAAAAATTAACCAGACACTATCGATCATAATAATGAATATCCTTTTATGAAGCCGCTGATGTATAGGTCTAATCTCGGAGTTGAAAATGTTTAATGACCTCCCCCTTTAGAGAAAAATCCATGTTTATTTATCAGGATTAAAAGCAATAACAAGGACTTTACTGGGACATAAAACAGAGTCAGTTCTATAGATGATCTATTAGAATAATACCATTAAACTTGTGTCTTGCTTCAGATTCATCATGTACTTTACAACCTCCACCCCCGCCCCCTTTGTGAGCATCAAGCTCTCCTCAAACTTTGAGGATTTCTTCCTCTTTTAGAGAAGTGAAACGATGAAACTGCAGTTTCTGGAAGGCTCATTGTGCCCCAAACGTGATCAGTCAAGTGTAAATAGGCAGGCGGAGTAAAGGCGGCAAGGGTAACCCCTCCACCACAACCTGCCCCCCTGCAACTGACCAGCTCTGCTTTACAGAAGCAACACAAGTTGATGAAGTCCACCACACGCTCATTATTCCCGGTAGAACCCACACGAGGGTCCACGTCGCTCACGTTTCTACATTTTCGTGGCTTCTTGTTTGTTGTTGCACCAACCCTTTTTTTCTCTTTTATAATCACTTTAAAGAAAATGATCGAACATAGCCAAAGAGGAGAGCTAACTTACCACTTCATTAACTTATTTAACCCTCAAAAATCCTCCCGGTTTCCAGTTTACTCAAGTATTGAACAATCTTGTTACTGGAAGAACTCCCAAAAGTCCAATTTATCGATCCGTTGGAAGATTAGTTTAATACAGACTTAACTTCTCCCCCAAAGAGGTGAGATTAGAGCACACTTCCTCACTCTTTCTGATAGACTCGGCCGATCCGATGAAGACGGTTTTGCAGGAAGAAAAATTACGTTTTTATCCTCATTATCATTACGAGACACATTAACCGCGTTGAGTTTAAATGCATGTTAGGAAAATATAGTAGGATAAGTAAGATTTTATCAAGATCGCTTAAAGATTTCATCAGCTTGATATCGGAAGTGTATAAAAGCTTTAAGACCTTAAAACATCAGTTTAAAATCTTATATTTACCACGTAGTTTAACAAATTAATGCATAGTTTAACTATGATTCTTAAGAATAAGTTTCATTTGTCCAGCTCACGCAGTATGAAATACTTTCTGCGGAGCGGCAGAAGGCGGGGCGACTCAGTGACACTCCAATCATTACGTTCTTCTTAGTATTATTTACGATATTGTATTAAGCTTACTATTCTAGTAACAGTAGATGTTTTTTCTTCTCTTAATATCGAAAAAGGTGTCAATGCATTTATGTAGAATCCCTCTTAAGGAGTGATAGGAAATCCTTATTTTATATGGATGCACTTACGCAATTATACCAACCTGTCAGTCACATTGAAGCAATGCATTTGAATGTAAGAGAAAAAACAAAAAAACTGAAAAAAAAAACGACTTGATGCACCCCTTACGCTTATTTTAATTACAAGTGAGCTTTAAGTTTGTTTGTTTTTTGGAGAAAAAAGTTTTTTGCAACAGGTTTTCAGCGTAGTCTATATTTGAGTTCTTCCACGTACATTTATAGAAAGTAACTTAAAAACGAATAAAAAAACATATTACAGTTTTTTCAAATCTATTTTGCTAACATGGGTTATTATTTCATAGAGAGCAGAGGAAAAGAGTCAGTATCTGGATGTTATTTATGAATAAAAAAATGAAAACGACATATTTATGAGTAACCTCAAGACATTTTGTTTTTTAATTAAAATGACAAGAAGTTAATATATTTCTAAACACAGGGAAGTCAGTTTCTACTAATACGTAAAAAAATGAGAAAATAAGTTTAGAAGTTTTATTTATGAAAGTTATGGAGGCTCCCATAGCTGAAATTTTAACTTCACTTGTGCACTACTTCAACATCGGTGCATTAACAATGGAATAATTACAGAAAATATTATAATATTTTTAGAATTTGGAGATATTTTAGTCACAGAGCATCAATTTTGTGCCTCAATTATATATTTTTCCTGCATCAGCATTCTTTGTGAAGTGCTGCTTGCTGTAAAGCCCCTTTCTCCCCCCCTTCCCACTTCAACTGATCCCATGTTACTGACTGAAACGCATCACTCATTTCCTCTGTAATCTAAACTCGCTTTTTTCTTAGCAAAAAAATAAATAAATAAAAAAAAGGCAACGCTTGGAATGAATGAGGCAGCTGTGACCCTCTCGGGGGGCCACGTAACTTTCATTCACACATTTTTCTACATCTGCTACTCAGTCTGCGATCGATCCGTGTCGGCGGAGAGCGATCGGCTTTAAAACGAACGGAAAAAGAGAAAAAAATAGCCTTTTTTGATGCATCGAGGAGTGGACGACAGCACACTGTGTAGATCTATGTAACTAGATGCAACACACACACACGCACACACACACGGCTGATTCATTACCGTACTAGTTTGCATGTATGTTGTATGGTCACGTAGGAAGGGGAGGCGGTGCAGGTCCGGGTCCGCCCCGCCTGGACCGCCTCCCTGCTGTAGATTTTCATAGTTGAGTCTCTTTAGCAAGCAGGAAAACCGACGGGAGTTTGGACCCAGAAGTAGAGCATTTCAGTCCCCACGAGCCAAGTCGGACCTCAAATGCTCATTCAGCTGTTTTTTTTTTTTTCGTAAAGCGATGAAAAATTGCAATAAACTTGAAGATTTTTCGGAAGAGACAATACGGTTTGAAAAGTTCCAAAAACTTGAGATTGACGGCACGTTTTCTGCTGCACGCTAAAGGTCGGGGACTGACGTGGCGCTCGCTGGTGAAACTCGCAGCCCTTTTTCCGAAGAGAGGCCGACGCAGTCTGACAGTTTGTCTTTGGTAGCGTTTTCCAATTTTTCCAGCACAGTAGAGTTGTTTCATAACCGGTCTAATAGTGGTCGTAGTGCATTAGTTTTTTGGGCCAGCAGTGCCTGGCGTTAGTTTCTGGTTTCTCTGTGAACAGTGAAGGAGGGTTGCCGCTGCAGCACCCAACCCACCCCCTCACCCCCACCCCCCCTCCGTGGCTGACTGTCAACTTTGATGGATGGGAAAAAAAATAATTAAAAAGGAAAAGGAAAAAAAAGGAAAAAAAAAAGTGTTTGAACTCTGTTAGTGTGCCATGCCTGTACGAGGCATGTGGATATTGCAGGTTTATTTCTTATAGCACATGTTTTTTTGTGAATTACATTTTTTGGAGACATTTTTATTATTATTATTATTAATTATTATTATTATTGTATCGGCGCCATGTTAGTTCTGGTTCTTTGTTATTTTTCAAGATTCAAGATGTATTGTAAATGTTTCTAATAAAACAAAAAGGAAATGATCTCCAACTGAAGATGAATGCGTCTGTCATGGTTTTGTTGACTATCTATCCATCATTTTGTTAAAAGACTACGTATGGAAGATTATCACTAGTGTTTGACTAATATCTGCAGCACGGGTTACGTGCAGGATAGATGCTAAGATGTAGTAGAAACTCTGCTATAATACTCTAAACATACCAAAACGCAATCAGTTCTATGGTAAAGAAAGAAAAGCTTGCTTCACAAATGAGTCCTGTCAGACTTACTCCGAAAAGCGGTAATGCTCCAGCCTTTGTCTTTTTTATCCAGTTTGCATTCAGAAAAACTATCTGCTCTTTTATTTCAGAGCTGAGGACGACGTTTAGCGGCTAGCTTCCAGGTCATATGAGTGGATATTTACCGTCCAACCTCCGCTTCATACAAACGGGGATTTATTGGCTTGCGACACATTGATTTACCTGAACACACAAGAAATGTTCCAAACCAGTCGCAACACAAATACGTCCTATTCTGTCTGGACAAACGACTTATCCGATAACGATACTTAGAAAATCGATTTAAAAATAGATTCAAACTGGTTAAATGGCAATCGATGTAGAAAAAAGGAAAATCTATATGAATGCAATGCGTCAATGCAATTAATGCAGATAATGTTCAAAATAAAACTTTTCTTTGTTTATAAAAAGATTTGTGATCATTTCCATATCTATAATAATAATTTCTTCAGTATTAAGTTTCGTCAGTACAAAAGGGAATAGAATGTCAGAGTTTTAAACAAGAGAGAAAAAGGCAAATATAAGAAAAAGACAATTCATTTGGACATAAAATAACTAAATAATTTTGATGAAAACCGTATTTCGTGAAATCTGACCGTAGATGCAACGTAAAAAGTCTGTGAGGAAGTGAAAACAAGAGGACATGGAATTCACCGTAAATAAATATTCCACAATGCAAGACTGAAAGTGGCTGAGAGGGGTTTGTAGGAAAGCAGAGAGACTGATGGTTACAGACTTAGTTTTACAGTTTTAAGGTAAAAGGTTGATTAATACTAATGCGTGTCCTGTCATTCTACCTTTGCTTGACATGCAAGGTGTCTCTGAGGTGAATGTGGATGCCATCCTGGACCCTCCTGAAGTGTTGATGGAGGCATTTACCTGCATAACGCCTCTGTTAGAACGTCTCAGGTTCACAGTTTTTGCTTCTACTGTGGCACAGATACGACCTCACTCATTCACATCCCCTCGTTCAGGCTGAATTTACTCTGACTGTAACATCTGAAGCAGCGTCTCATGTCTCAGCTTCCTGTGGAGGACGGGTAGTTGTGCAGATATTCCTGGTTTATTCTGGCCAGTAGGCAGAGAAGAGGTTAAATCATAAAAGCATTAACTTCACCTTTACAATAAACATGAAGGAAACGAACTATAACAAATGAGGTTTATTTATATGCAGTTCACAAATATACATATATTAGAATAAAGGTTTAAAAAGCCCTAACCTTCACCACCCAGTTTAAGACCAGTGAAGTCTGTGTTGATGTGGAAACATCAGCAGGATAAACACCGTCTGTGTCCATAACCTTTGGATTTAATCAAGCCCCTCCTAGCGCTACCATCCTTTCTCCCTTTCTTTATCTATTAAACTATTAGATACCAACAGACCCGATGCTGGCTTGTTGGAGTAACCCCCCCCTCCCTTACCAACCCAACCCCCCCTTTGACAGGAAATAAAGACAAGTGAAAGTGAGGGCAGACCTCAGGGAGATCCCAGAAGGCAGAGTCCTGTTCCAGTTCCAGAGACTGAGAGGAGTAGGTGAGCAGGCGGTGGAGGATTTCATTTACAGTAAAACATCAGAGACCGCAGGGGCCGGGCAGGGCTGAGTGCCCTCGCTACATCATCCCCTGAAACATTATCCATCCATCCATGGCGGCTAGCAGCCAGCAGCAGGGATGCTCATGCACTTAAACCCCAATCTTAAATCCTTCCTTCTGCACCCGATGGTTCAGGGGTGAGGCGCTCATACAGGGAAGACGCTGAAGCTAACGCCGTCAGATGCAAAAGCGCCGCGTCACCGCTGTTGCGGCGGGTAAAAGAAGCAAAACAAGACCTTCAGCTACTGTTTAATAAATATCTTGGGGGGACATGATCGTCTGAATATTCGGCAGTTTGGAGTGAAACGGGAAGGACAGCCCGATATCTGAGCGGGGAGAGAAAGGAAGGGAGGAAAAGATAGAAACGGAGATGAGATAGAAAGGCCGCCTGGTCCTGTTTGTCCTAAACGTCTTCCCCCTCCCCCTCCTCTCTACCTGTGTCTCCGTTCTCCCTGTCCACCTGCCTGTCTTGTCTATCTGGGAGGAGGCGGGCGGGAAAGTCTCAGTTGCTCTGGCAGCAGACCCCCTTGCTGGTTGAGTGCTGGGTGGGTTCCACGGTGATGGGCACCACGTTGGAGGCCGGAGAGAAGTCCGAGTTGCTCTGGCCGGACATCTGCCTCTGGGACACGATGTTGTAGATGGCTGCGGCGGAGACAAAGGCGACACGGGGTGAGTTACGATAAATCCCAGCAACATGCTGCCATGAGGACAGAAACTCGGAGAAATCCGAACAACTGTTGTACACAGACTCCTGGCAACTCGCTGTTCGGGCAATCCCCCGAAGCTGCAGCTAAAACTGAAAAACTTCATCGCCAAGCATTCGAATGGTTGAGGGAAGGGAGACGATTCAAGGATGAGGAGTCCGGAAAAAGTTTAACGAGGTTTATTAAAACAAAACGAGTAAATAAAACAACCGGTGTGCAGCTGGAGAAGCCAATCAGAGCCCCAGTCGGATGCTGAGATGAGTCGTTTTAACTTCAGTCCTAACGCCATCTAACGCCAACATATGTATCTACGGTAACTGAGAAGCTTTTTTGTGAACTTTTACTTTTCCAAGTACTTCTTAAAAAGTGTAATTTTACCTTGACTTAAGTACAGTTTCTTTTAAGTAATGTACTCCAGTACTTTGTGCATCACAAACATTACTGAGTAAAAGAAAAGCAGGAAGCAGGTGAAGGCGTTGTGGTAGATGACCGTGCATCACTATTTGTTGTTAAAAAGTAACTTTTTACTTTTACTCAAGTACTTTTACTTGAGTAGATTTTTTGACTGGTAATTTTACTTGTACTTAAGTAAAATCACATCGGAGTAACAGTACTTGAGTATAATATTTTGGTACCCTTTCCACCTCTGGTATAAACCTGGGTTTATACTCGCGTGTTGTCTGCGTCAGCGTGGTTAAAACGTGACCGCGGTGGCCCGACACGCAATTCTTCCAGACCTGACTGCAGCCGGCTACGCGGACGCAGAGACGCGGAAGTACTCCCTTGTGATTGGTCAGATTGTGATACTAGTTTCCGGATATTTGACGACCTTTAACCCGCAGGCAAAAGTCACATAAAACTGAATTTTTTCATATCTGATGACAATTTACATCACTGGTGAATTGATGGCAGTAATGACTCGCATGGAAAACTATCGGACTGTGCAGTTCATCTAACATAAAGACTGATCACTGCGTGGAATCAGTAAATTGTAAATTTGTTTGTTGAATCATTAGAAAACTCCGCTTTGTGGAGCTAGTATAAACCTTGACCCTTTAACTTTCACACTAAAAAAAAAGCCAGAGAGAAAATTTTCTTTGCAATTTCCCTTTTCTTTTGAACAAGAAAAATACAAAGAAATGCTTTTTAACAAAAATAGTTCAAATTAAAGTTAATTATAAGGTAACGACAGGGAAATGGTCAAAATTTGAAACAGCAATGGGAAAAAAACAATTTCTTTCGGTATTACATACCCTAACCACTTGGTAGAGGTAATTCAGGCAGATTTATTTAATCAATTCTTTATAAATATTCATGAAAATCACTGAAAGATTTGCAGGAAGACAATTGTTAAGGATAAAACCTCTTTATGCATACAGGAGGAAACAGAAGAAAACTTCCACACAAAACGCATCTGACTGAGTTTGAACACGTGTCCCTCTAATTCTAGGCCAGATGTGGAGCCAGAAACCCTCCTGCAACAATGCGAGCCTCCTGAATGGGACGCATCCTCCCCTGCTGCTGAGCACGGGTAAACAATGGCCCACCATGACTCCCCCCGACCTGTAATCCGTCTCCTGTTAAACAAGCCACGCTTTCTCTGCTGCACCGGGTCTGAAGTTCAGCCCTGCTGACTCCTTCCCGCCCTAACGAGCTAATTAGCAGCGCTAACCCACTGAGGTTTTATTAATCAGGAATAACGATACAGCTGATGCAGGCTGATGCTGCCTGGCTCGGACGGTTTTTCTTCGTTATTTCAGTTATCAACTCTCTGACACTCGTTCTCGTGATCATGATGCTCCTGGACAAACCTATTTTTGATGCAATGTCACAACTTCTTTCTCGAACCATCAGATACGTCCGTTACGGTGGGAGGAGGTGGATTTAGAGGCCGTGAATACAGAGAGGAGGAGCTTCTCTGTTGATTTACTGGTTCCCAGAGAGGTCTTTCATTTCAGAAGTTAGACATCTATTTTATATGTCGGGGTGTTCCTGCAAAGAGCTGCATGAGCATGGATCAATTATCTGGACTCTGCTGCCATCTAGTGGTAGAAGTCAGGTACTGTTATACAATCTGACTGCAGACAGTTTAATGTAAAATATTCTGCAGGTTCATTTCTGCGTAGTTTTCCTTCCAGGCTTCTTTTGATCCAGTCCGACCGTATTAAGAGGATTCAGCTGCTTGTATGCTTTCATGGACATTTGTAAACGTTGAAATTAAAGTCAACTCTGACCTATGAGGCTCCTAACGCGACACATTCCAGAGGAACCAGTTTAAACTGGATCTTTGACACGTCACACACATTTCTGTAGTTTCGCCAGTAAAAACATCAAGATAAAAACAGTTTTACAGACAAAAGAAAGCAGATTCCTGGAACGTTGTTGGCTGGAAACGAAGCAGAAACTGAACACATGGAGGCCGAAAGAAAACGACTCAGGGCTGAAGACCTGAACCAGGACCTGAGACATGCTTCTGGACCTTCAGCTGATCCATCCGAGCCTTTTTGGTCTGATGGAGGGACAAAACCTGGACTCAGACAAAAGGCAGAAACATCTGAAGAATTATGGAAAGTCCTTGAAAGACCCTGGAATTGTGGTCCTGGCGAGGCTTGTTGGGAGACAGAGCATTGTCTGTGGTCTTTTAAATGAGAACTTCGGTATTTTTCAACCTGTACCTATGTTGTAGCATGCTATATGATCATTTACTCACCCACACAGTTGTGGTTCAACTCGAACTCCATCAGAAAATATATATATTTTTTTTTTTTTTTGGCCTCTGTTCTAGTGAGGTGGGATCTGCATGATCACTGTGCATGATCACTCTGCATGGTCACTCCTTCCTGAACGTCTCCACTCCGTATATTCAGCATGGTGACGCAGTCTCTGCGGTGTCGTGTAGCCGAGTCCTCCTGCACATCCTCACAGGTTTATCTGCGTGCGTTCTTAGATACAGTAGTTTCACTCGGATACATTGTCTTATTTTTTGGGTATTTATTGATTTATCTTTTTTGTAGTATACCTTTCTCTCTTTACTATTATTATTATTATTGTTATTACTATTAATTTTTATCAATAGTTGTGTTTGACCTACTGGCTAGGACAGTCTTAGTTGTATATGTTGTAACTAGTATGGATTAAATGGTTTTCTGT
>JAVQJG010149342.1:0-16300 GCA_036024015.1 Craterocephalus amniculus
GGCTGCCTGGGCTTCCAACAGTAAGTCAGCGCTAACTGGGGATAAATGTTTTTCTTTCTTGGCTATGGTCAGTGATGTTTTCCCTGAAGATCCAACTGTTACACCAGCAATTGATCCTGTTCCCTTAAGAGGAATCTTTTTGTCCACAGAAACCTCTGGGACAGTTTTCTCTCCTTTCACAAGCTGGTCAAATGTCGGTTTGTCAAGGACACCACATTGTAGTAGTTGCTTTGCTGTTACTGGTTTGCGCACACCTTCAAATATCAGTTTTTCGGGATTTAGCTTCTTTGTAATAGGCAAAAGAAGTAGACCTGTATGAGGTTCTATCTTACACCTTTTCCTCAAAGCTCCATAACTGACATTTTGTTCTGTATCTGGATCAAGATAGCATTCTGGTCTCTTGTTTAAAGCATCACAAACTTTTTCATCCAAAAGGTTGCGCTTAATAGCTGTCTTTTTAGGAAGAAATACACTAAGATTGGGATCTAAAATTCCCCCCACTGACTCCTGTGCCTGCAGCAAACGTAGTCCAGTGTTGTCGTCAATTATTCCCCTCTTCATAGCTTTGAACACAGATATGGGCTTGGTTTCATTTGGATCCTTATATCCTATTGCAGCAGCCTCTGCTTCCAGTAATCTGTCTCGGTCATGGATGTCCACCACACCTCTGGAACATGCCTCTTCTACTGTTAGTTTCTGACAGGTTCCAGGGTCAATGATATGACCAGTAGCAGCCTGGGCTTCCAAAAGCAAATCAGCACTGTTGGTGGATATTAATAGTTGTTTTTTGGCTTCGGTTAATGACATTTTTCCTGGATTACCACTTACTACACCTGCAATGGGCCCAATTCCTTTAAGACTGATGTTTTTTTCTACAGACACCTCAGGGATTGTTTTCTTTCCCTTTTCTAGATCTTTAAATGTTGGCTTGTCCAGGACGCCACAATCAAGCAGTTGCTTTGCAGTGACAGGCTTTCGAACACCATCAAAGATAAGTTTGTTGGGATCCAGCTTCTCAGGGATCGGAAGTAGCAGTAGGCCTGTATGTGGCTCTATCTTACATCGTCTTTTCATTGCCATATAGGTTGTACCCTCCTCATCTTCAGGATCCAGGTAGAGCTCAGGTCTCTGATTTAAAGCATGGCATGTGTTATTGTCAATTAGGTCCCTTTCAATTGCAATGTCTCTGGGAAGGAAGACACTCAGTACCGGATCAAGAATGCCCCCAACAGACTCCTGTGCTTGTAGCAGACGCAATGTTGTGTTCTTGTCGATCAGTCCTTCCTCCATGGCCTGAAATACTGAGAGTGGTTTGTTTGTTCCAGGTCCACTGTATCCTACAGCTGCAGCCTCTGCCGCATACAATCTCTCTCTGTCCTCATAATCAATTACACCTTGATTATATGCTTCATCAACTGTCAGTTTCTGATTAGTTCTAGGGTCAATGATGTGGCCTGTTGCAGCTTGTGCATCTAGGAGCAAGTCAACACTATCTGATGGGAGTAGATTCTCTTTCTTTGCTTCAGTGAATGTCAGTTTGCAGAGGGGTCCAGTGCGTGACCCTTGACTTCTCGGATGCTCAATTACCACACCAGCTATTGGGCCTGTCCCTTTAAGACTGACTTTTTTGTCATTAGAAACCTCAGCAACAGTCTTATGTTCCTTTACAAGCTGGTTGAATGTTGGTTTGTCCAAAACACCACAGTCCAGTAACTGCTTAGCTGTGACTGGTTTGCGGACTCCATCAAAAATGAAAGAGGAAGCATCCGGGCATGGTGGCTCTCTGGTTCTTTTCAGCTCAGTCTGCATGGTTTCTCTAACAACCGTCATCTCCTGCATTTCTCTCTGCATGGATGACAGCCTGCTTTTATATGTATCCTCAACCTCCCTATGTTCTCTCATTAGCTTCTCCAATTCACTTTTCAAGGATTTATTTTCCCTCTCAAGCATGTCCTTGCTTGTGTCAAACTGTCTCAGCAGGTTCTGTTTATCATCAAATTGGTTCTTCCAGTAGCTTAAATCCCTTTTTATCATGTCATTCTCCTCTTGTATATGTTCTCTACTGCGAAGCTCAGAATTAAGCAACATCTTAACACGACTGAGTTCTTCTTCTGTTCTTTGCATGAGTTCTTTGTCTTTTTCCAGCCTCTGCAATTTCAGCAACAGAGTGTCTCTCTCATTTACAGTTTCGCTGTGCTCGGACTGAATGGATTGCATCATGCTTCTTGTCTGCAGAAAATGGAAAAAAATGAAGAGAGAGTAATAAGACAAAACGTTAGTAAACTCAGAAATCCACCCTGTAAAAATGTCCTCTATTCTACTAAGACAGCAAAGTAAACAAAACTATGACTACTAATTCAGAACAAGAAAACACAAAAGGGTCTAACAGGACTGGAAAGAAAAGTATGTTTACTATTTACTTTAAAGCAGTCAAGCTTTAAAGACAATATCCAGTTTAGAAAATGCCAAACATATTCTGAATATCATGGTAAAAATCAGCTTCCCAGCCCTGAAGACAAACACCATATTGACACTACATAGTTTAATGGTAACTACGGAACAGAAAACCTACTCTACTTATATATTTTTCTAATATATATCCTCTACATTCTGCAAGTTTGTAAAATAGCACAGGTACAAGGACCAAATATGGAAGCAAATATTTACTATTTGTAATATATTGTGATATTTCAAGTGTATTTATGTGCTATTTTACATTTGCAAAATGTATTTCAAGAGGCAACAAATGTTAAATGACAGTCAAACCAGAGGAGTGGCAGTGGTGTTGTCACTGATGATGCTGATCAAGCTGGGGGAAGTAAAGACAAAAAACAAGCATCTTTGCACATGAAATAAGTAGGATCGGGAGACGGGAGGCGGGGAGGAGTTTCCATGCAAGAGATTCACATGCAGCTTTTTCCAAACACATTCACATGTATGTGTTCAAATCAGAGTTCTCTACATGGAGTCTAAGACTATTTTAGGAATCAATGAAAGCCCAGCTACAGTGGTTGCTAAGTGAAATTCCGAGTGAAGACTCTGATTTGGAAAGATGAAACTAGTCCAGAACGAAGAGGCAAACTGCTATGTACCTCGTTAAACTGCTTTTGTATGCTTTCAACCTCCATCTTGAGTTTCTCCCTCTCAGAGGAGAGCTCTGAGATCAGGCTGCGGTGGTCAACATTGCTGCGCTTGCTAGCTTCTAGCTGCAGCTCCAGGGCTGTAATCTGCGAGGACAGCTCATCATCATTTCCCTTTTTGGATCTTAAAAGTTCCTCATAATTATGCTGTGCTGCCCGCAGCTCCTCCTCCAAACTCAGCCTCTCTTTAGTCTGGGTTTCAGTCACCTCCTTTAGCCTCTGAAGCTCAGCAGAGTTTTCATGAAGTGTTTTACTCTTCTCCTCGACAGTCTTGCAAAGACCCTCATTTCTGCTGTTGGCTTCACTGACTCGGACCTGCTCCTGCATGAGTTGTTGCTTCAGGTTTTTCATCTCAGTGTTCATCTGAGTGATAAGCTCTGATGAGGTCTTGTTTTGTCTTAAACTTTTGTCTAGCTGCTCCTGCAGCCTCAGACGCTCCTCTTTACTTCTCTTCTCTGATGCGCTTGTTTGTTCTTGGCTCTGGCGCAGTGCAGTGATGGTGCTGGTGTACTCTGTCATAGCCACAGTGGTTTTTTCCAGCTCTGCTTCTATCTGCCTTCCTCTGCCTACCTCTTCTTGATTCATTTTCCTCAGATTCTCCACCTGGCTCTCCAGCCCGTCTCTCACAGCCTGCAGGTCTTTGATACGTCCTTGTAACCTGCTCACATTTTGCTCCACTCTGCATCGCTCTTTGCTTTCTCTCTCCAGCTCAAATCGTATTTTCTGAAGCTCCTCTTGGCACTCTCTCAGCTGGGTCACAGCCACCGATGAGGTGGTGAGCTTTACCTGGAGCTGGGCCAAAGACTGCTCGAGCACAACCTGTCCTTCTTCTGTGGTTTGCCTCCTTCGGGTCTCCTCTTCCAGACTGTGTGAAAGATAAACCAGCTGGTCATTCTTCTCCTGCAGAGTCTTCATAACTTCAGCTAGCTCCTCTCTATACTTGCTGTTTTCTTCATCTCTCTGCCTCAAAAGCAACTCGGCTTGACTTTCCATTTCTCTCCTCCTGCATCCTTCCTCTATGAGCATGGCTCGCTGATTGTGAGCTTCTTCCTCTGCCCTCTGCCTTTGCTCCTCAGCCTGGCTGATGGAAATCCTGAGCCTCCCGAGTTCCTCATCCAGATTCCTCCTCTCTGCCTCCATTCGTTCATACTGCAGCTGGACCTCAGCTGTATCCTCATCCCTCTGAGCCACCAGCCTTTGGACGTCTGCACGGCTGATCTGGATCTGGGATTCGTAGCTGAGCTTTAGGTTACTGATATCCACACTAACTTGGCTCCTTACCTTTGATATCTCCTTCTGAAGCTCCTTAACCCTTTCTGCTTCCGCGTCAAGCTGTCGGCGCAGCTGCCCAATCTCGTTCTCCTTATTTGCCAAAGCCTTCTCCACATCCATCTTGGACCAGCTGACTGTCTCCAACTCGGTCTGCCTCTTCCTCAGTACGGATTCATACTGTTCTTGCTGCTCGGTGTAGCGCTCCTCTGCCAACTTGGTCTTTCTCCTCTCTTCACTCAACAAGTAGTTAAGACGTGTCACCTGATCGTTGAGGCCAGCCAGTTGGCTCTGAGTGGAGTCCAGGCTCTGCTTGGTGGAAGAGCACTCCAGCGCTGTGCTTTGCTTCACCTCCTCCAGTGACAGCAGCTGGTCCTGGGACTGAGAAAGCTCCACCTGGTACCGAGCAAGGGCATTTTCCAGTGATTTGTTCTTGTCGTTGCGGTCTTGGATGTCCTCCTTCAGAAGGCGAAGTTCCTCTTCAAGCAGGTCAATCTGGGTGCTACGCATCTGAAAATAAAGCAGAGAGTGTGTGAATGCAAAGGTCAACATCAAGGCCTTTGCTTTTTAGCTCTTTAGCTGTAACCTCATGTCTCTCTAGTTGATCCACTTCTTATAGAAAGGTGTTCAGGAATGCTTTATTTTGGATATTGTATAAAGCTTTCTATATTTCTTTGCCCTTATTAAAACCTTTTTTAGTGTGCTGCTTGAAATCAATTTTGAGTTTTTTAAAAAAATACATTGAATACAGTCAGTGAAAATGCTCAAAATAATTGAGTTTGTATTTGTATTATAGCTTATGACAGCAATACATGCCTTTTCTTAATAATAATAATAATAACATTAATAATAATAATAATAATAACATAAATTAAAAAGCAAACACAATATTATTTAGAACAACAAATATAGAATGGCTACAGATATTTAGGACAGAAGATGAATACCTTGAGTGCCTCCATGTTTTTGAGCAGCTCTCCCAGGAATCTGTAGTAGTCCCCAGACAGCGTCAGCAACTCCATGTAACGAGTCTGCAGATGTGTAGCCTGGGACGAAAGAAATCCTCATGTAACTTTCTGTTATTCACAGAAAAGATTAATTGAAACAGAATTATGAGACTGAGATGACACCTCTTGGTTCAGATCCATTGACGGGGACTTGAGCATTGTCCTCTTGATGGGGATGTTGAGCAAAGTTTCCAAACCAGAGCTGTAAGAGGCTAGGTCTGTTTCATAGTCCTTAAAAAAAAAACAAAAAAAAACAGCCATGAGAGCAGAAAATGGAAATCCATAAATCCATCCATCCATTCTCAATTCCCACTTAATCTTATTCATGGTCACACTGGGGGCTGAAGCCTATCCCAGCTGCTATCAGGGAGAAGCGGGGAACACCCTGCCAGGTTGCTAGTACATGACAGGGTAGAAGATGGAAATCTTTTATGGATTTGATTGATTGTCTGTTCCACCTGCTCACCTTAATAGCATTGACACACGCCTCGCTGTCCCTCAGCACGCTCTCTAATGTCACCCTCTTTGCCTTGATTTCCGTGTTCAGAGCCTGGGACCAATGAAATAAAGAAGTCAGCCATTGGACCAACGTGGACATGGTCCTTAACTGCAGCAAACAACTTCATTAATGAAGTGGAGGAACCTTCTGGTTGTTGATGTGGGCTTTCAGGGCCTCCACATTGTCTATCCTGGTTGCCTGCAGGGCGTCCTGTGCTTTTCGTGTGGCATCAATCCACTCAATGAGGGAGGCGCTGGTTTGCTTGTAGTGCTGCAGCTGAGGCAGATACAGCTGCAGATCACACAGTCTGAGCAAGAACGGTGCAAAAACAAGTAAGTCAATTCCAACACAATAAATTGAGCATTTTGTTCATCATTTATTAATGCAGTCAGAAGGTTTTTTTTGTTCATAACAACCCACAACAAGAAGACATACCAATCCAGTGAGCCATAAGGGGGATGGTTTATCAGCTTAGAGTCTGTCAAGTTTTTTCCCCTTCAAATTAGTGCCAGGGAAGGGGCTTTATACAAATAACTTTGCTTAGAGAAACAGATCCATGAGACTCTGGTAAGTTTGGCAGGTATCTTAAGTGTTCAGTTTCTTTTGGAAAACACTGACTTGAAAAATAGGTGCAGAAGGCAAATGTCCAATTCTGCTTTTTTTAAAATTACACTTGGTAGAAAAGAGGAAAGTCAACTCTGTTTTGCTTTTCTGTAAAATATGGCACTGCAATAGTGTTCATCTGCCCTCAAATCCAAAATGTAGTATGCTGCCTGACCCCTGATCCAGGTCTACATGGGGTAAAACAGGTCTTATGTAATGCCTTTTAACAAAGGGAGAAAAAATAAAGAAGAAGACACAAACCTGTTGTCAATCTGTCCCCTGATTCGTCTCCAGCGGTCGGACAGCAGGTGAGCCTGATCCGTGTATTTTGACAGCATCATGTCACACCTGTGGTAAGGGCTGCTCACCTGGGTGTTCCAGTGATTTGCTTTGGTCAGTTCAGCCTCCATACAGGTCAAAATGTCTTTCTTCTGATCCAGCTCGAACAGAATATTCTACACATCAACACAGTAGAAATGATTAAACACTCAAAGGATAAATACAAAGGATAAAAGGCTTTAGCACAGCAGCTTCTTCTCAGGGCGACTCCTGAGCCATGAGCTGATATGTACTGGTATTAGAAGTGAACCGTGCAGCAGGAAAAGCCAGAACAAGAGACTTTATACAAGTTAGTGTTTGCAGAGACTTTTTAAAGTAGTATAGGACAATTTAAGAGAGTTAAAGAAGAAACTACAGAAGTTTTCTTCTGTAATTTATTCATTCATTTGTACAAAATGAATATGTAACATTGCAAACATACCTTTAGGGTCAACATATATTCCTCAACTTCACTCAGAGACAGAGAAGTGGTCTCTTTTTCTGTTAGCCGTGCTTCATGAACTTTCACAATGTCCTCAGCTCGTGCCACACTCTCCAGCATGTCCCTTAGAGCCCGCAGCCTGATAAAGATATTAATGAGAGGGGCAAGAGTCATTCTGTTTAAAATGCATGTTAGATATCTAAAAGAGTGCCTTTATGTCAATTAGTGGGTTTAATTGTATTTTAAAGGGACAGTGTGCAAATAATTTGGCTTTTAATTTGGCTTTATTTGCAAAAGAAAAGTATTGCTTTCATGAATACATATTTTATCTTAGTCTAATCACAATCATACTCAAATGAAAGTGTTCTCATAGCTTAGAATGAGTTATTTAAAAACAGATAGATTCACAGCGTTCACAACTGAAAGCCTCCATGTTGCATCAGCATCTTTGAATGCATTTGTAAAAAGAAAAATTCCTGTCTATTTATTTAATTTATCAACTTATACTCAGTTTAAGTTTTGTATGCCAGTTGTTTCTTCTTTAGCAAATAAAACATTGTTTAAGTTGTCCCATAAGGTTCAATACTGTGTCCCCTTTAGTTTAATTTGGATGTACAAATGTACATTTCTACCTTTGCATGGTAATGTGCATTTCTGTGTAAGTTTCCTCTTTATCTCTAAATTGTTTGCTTAGCTAATAACTAGGGAATTTGCTTATAAGAGGTCAGTCGGTCCAGTATCCAGAACAATCATTTGAGTGTGTCTGTGTTATTCACCGCTGTATGTAAGCCGAAGAGCTGTCCTCCAGACTGGTCAGCCTAAGATTGATCACTCCAATCTCACTTCGGAGAAACTGGGCTTTATCTGCATCCTTAGTGCTTTCCACTTCCTTCATGATACGCTCCCTCAAACGCAGATATTCGTCACGCATCGAGTCAATCTCATGCTGCACTGTCTAAAAAACACAAACAACGTGTTGTAGGAGCTTTTTGGTGACGGACATATCGCTTTTTAAGTTTGTCTTTACCTCTAAGTGAGTGATCTTGAGGCCGCAGTCTCGTGGCCCATCATCTTCGATGCAGACATGAACGTACTGACTCAGGGTGTCCTCAGCCGCCTCCATCCTCAATCTGAACAAGTGCAGCTCTGATAATGTGTGAGATGATGATGAGGAGGAGGAGGAGGAGGAAGAGGACAGCAGAACCTTCCTCTTCACCGGCTCCGTCTTGGCCACTTTCACTACGTCTTTCTTTATCACCTGCTCATTATTCACCACCTCTTTCTTCACTTCCACTTTCTTTTCTACTTGTTTCTCCACCTGTTTAAGCTCCACTCTCCGTCCTTCTTCCTCCAGCCTCCAGGCCTCTTCCAGACCAGCAGATTGCTGCGGTTGTTGGATTATAATCACATGCTGCATGTGCTGTTGCCCGGCTACTTGCTGCACTTCCATCTGCCCCTGTTGTGTAACTGTGGAGGAACAAGTCATTTCATTTTATAGCTGTAAGAGTAACAGGAAAATAAAACATATAGCTTTTTGAATGCATGTAAAACATGAACAAATCTGTGAAAGTTTCCAATTGGCAAATGATTTTCCTGGTCTAAAAAGCTTCTCACTGTAGTAGAGGAATGAAATCTTCCCTCGGCCACATGGCTGCCCTTCATGTCGCATTTCTACCTACATTTCATTCCAAGTGAAAAGACTAATGGTAAGGCTTGGGAAGGCTTTTTCTTTCTCTTTGAGAATTTATTTATTTTTTCCATATTGTCAGTCCTGGTACAGCATTCAGTGCCATTTAAAGACTCTTTTGTGATATAATTTCTTCTCCTTCTCAACATATTTGTTGGGTTTAAACTGATATCAATGAACGACAAGACTCAGTTGTTGAGATTTTTGGATCGCTTTGCAAAGGGGAAGCCCTGCTCTCAAGCCACATGTCAGCTCTGTGCTTCAAGCAAGACTTCCACTGAGCTCCTTCACGCAGCGACTTTTTATTCGAGACCGTGAGCAGTTAAGCATACAACGAGAGATCAAAGGTTATTACACCAATAAACCCCTCCCGGCCCTAAGGAGCAAGAGGGCACGAGAAAAGTTTATAACAACAACAACAAACACCCTCTAGCCCTAATGAGCAAGATTTCTCATACCCTGGTTCTGTGGGAAAAAGAGGTTTCCCAGCTGTGCGAACAGGAACTCAGTTTAACATATGTTAAAGATCTACAGAGGGTAACATGTGAGTAAATACTTGATAGTTACAAAAGTAAATGATAATAACTGAACCTCTCTAACAATAGCCATGATCTTGTGAGACCTGAGAGAAACTTTGTAAATACTAGAAAAAAAACTGTTCAGCTTTTGTATTCAATCATCTATCATGTTTCAGGTCCATTGGAAAAGAGATGGAGCCTTTTCATGGTTGTTTTGCTAGAGTCACGTTTTAAGTGTCCCTATTTCATGTCGTTTTCCTGAAAATGCATCGTAATGCTGAAGATTTGAGGTCTGCATTCGGACTAGTTTCCAGTCAGATGGGATCGGGAGTCTTCCTGTATCTGATTTTATCTGAATGTTGAAATAACATTGTGTTTATTTCACATATTTCTGCAGACGAGGTTGAGATTTGAATGGGGCTGGTGGATGGATCATATTAATCAAAATAGCAAAAGGTTTTCATTGTTGAATTATGCAACACTTTGTCATCACAAAACTGAGATTAGTGCTTCTTCCACTGTCACTCAAACACCAGCAGCAGCTCTTTGCAGTTACGACTGTAACATCATCTATTGGCTTTTCTTTGAAGATTCCTGCATTTACCTTTACCTTTACCATGACCTTTATTTGTCAAAAAGCTTGAGCAATGGCAGTCACAGCTCAAGAAAATGATGAAATAATGCTAAAGAAAAATAGTCATCCTACCTCAGACATATTGATACAGCTGAACATTTAATAGCCCAATAAGCTATGTAAACTTTGTATAGTGTCTATGCATTATTTTCTTATGTTACCGAAAAAAAGGACATCAGTGAATGGAAATTACAGAAATGTGGAGACTTCATATCGAGAAAGAAAAGATAGTCTTGGTTTGTTTGGATAATGAACTATATCAAAAACAAGTATGAACTACCAAGCTTTAAGTATTTATTGCAAATATAGCCTCTTTTATTAAAATTAGTTTTTTTAGGCTGTATTGAAAGCACACAGTCTGACTACTATAGTAACATATTTTATCATGATCTTTGAACTGCTAAAAAGAAATTTTACACAAGTGGCAGTTGGCCACTGTGTGCAAATGGTGGTTGCCATGAATTCAGGCAGATCCAATGTTTACAATTAGTAGCCACAATAAATTTTACACAGCCCTTTAGTTTCAGTTGGATATTTCTCCAATGAATGAAAATCAGATTGGCTCAAACTGATTAAGTGCCCTGAGATGAAAATGTTGTGAATGGGCGCTATACATATAAAGCTGAATTGAACTGAATTCTACAGGTGTTGTGTGAAAAAAAAAAACATGGTTTAATATAATCTTATATTACAATTTTCAATTACATAAAATGAAACTTTTTAATGATTGCATATCTCAACTCCCATTTATTTGTCCTTCAGTGAAACCAGGCTTTCATAGTATAATATGTAGTCTGTGGATTATTTGTAAAAAATTAAAAAGTTACTGATACCAACAAAACAACCAAACTAACAAATGCATTAAAAGGAAATCATTAATGCACATTGTCTCTGAAAGGCTTTTATTAACTTGTTTTATGAATCATTAATCTTTGAATATATCTACCAAATCTATTCATCATCTACTGCATCCACCCATCAGTTAACGGTAGCACCACTTCACTTATACTCCAATGGAGATCCAATGGATGCTCCTAAGGTTACAAAAAACACCAACAACTTCTGACTGCAGCCTCAGATTGTGCAAACATCATGTTGGTGAACAAGCTTACTGTTGGAAAGAGGAGGAGAGTGGGGAGAAGAAAGGACAGGGAGGATCCAAATGTCATGTCCCATTGGGGTCAGAGGATGGCGGCTACATTTACCAAAGCAAACAGCCAAGAGGAGCAGAGTACTTCACATGTCGCTGTAGATTACCCCATTATCGCATCCTCTAGTGTCACAGTAGCACATTCCTACCACTCACTATTCAAAATTCATCTAACATGGAGTGCTATGAAATGTTAAATTGCAGAAAGGTTAACATTTTTAACTTAGAATTTAGCTTTTCAGAAGAGTTATGGTGTCATTGTATTACAGAGCTGTTTTGAGACTTGTTTAAAATTAGGAAAATCTTTGGTCAGAAGACGTGTGTCACATCATTATAACATGCAAAGCTACAGTATACATCATTTCCTAACAGAGGTTCCTTGTGTAAAACGCTTTAGAAGACCTGGACATCATTTATATATAAACTGAGTGGAAATAAGTAGATCTGCACTATGCCAGAACAGTTCCTCAGAATAATATTTCTTCTATTAGACTTTATGTTTGTTGGAAACACATGACTGAGTGATGATATGCTTTTTATTGATATAACACATTTAACTTGGCAGAAAAAAATGGTTTAGATTCCTCTAAAAGGAAAAGGAAATGAAAACAAGAAAAATGAACATGCAAGGATGATAAATGTGAGCTCGAGACCAGTAGCCTATTTGATATAATAAGATTAGATTAACTTCATTAATCCTGTCGAGAATTTCACAACGTGCTGCTTGTGTATGCCACAAAAATCTTCACACACTAAATAAATACACTAAAACAAGATGAGTACAATCACTAAAACCAATGAATACACCACTCAATTTAATTTAATTCAGCTTCATTTATTCACAACAATGTTATCTCACGGGACTTCAGTGACAATCCATTTGAGCCAATTAGTTGTCATCAATAAGTATTAATACGAGCCTTTTCATAACAAATAATAGCCTAGCTAAGGAAAACCAACAGATTGCATCAAATCTTGATCCAATCCTCCATCCTGCGCATATAGGGGCGACGGTGGAAAGGAAAAACTCAGAGGTCAGCCATCTGCCTCAACCGGTTGGAATGGAGAGGACAGAACAGAGAGATCAACAGACATAACAACACAAGGACTTTTCTCTCTTTCTTGTTGGGCAAATAGAATTTTCATAACACAGCCATAATTTTTCATGGTTTCATTGTCAGGGCTGTAAAGCTGTAATTTTAACTTTACAATTACACAGGGGCCCCTTTAATTAAGTAATTAAATTATTTAATTAATAAAACAAAGTTGAATGAAATAAAAAGAAAAATAAAGTTAAAATGACAGGACTCACTAAAGTTTTAAATAAAATTCTACATTTTTTCAAAACAGGGAATCACTTGAAAAATCACAAGTAAAAGAAGTAAAATTCAGTTAATCAATTATTTGAATATATTAGTGCATCACTGGTGTTTCGGTGCTTTGATAGTAAACTGCATTAAACCGTTCTGTCAGGATTTTCTAAGATATTTTTTTTCTTTCACTGAAAACTGGCTGTCAGGAGAGCCTTGATAAATGTCTGTCAGCTTGGTCTTTTTGGAGGAGTTTTTCAGGCAGTGGTCAGTCAAAGAGAGAGACTGCTTAGTGAGATGAACAATCCTTTTTATCTATAAAGTATAAATATAGTATAGAAATTTAGCAATAGATACATATCCATATGGTGTTTCTTTAAACTGAAAAAACTAAGATTATGTCTCTTTCTAAAAACAGAATTATGAGTCCTGATTCTTTTCTGTGGGAAGGTGGATTTAGCTGCACTGTACTTTTACCCTGCAGCAATACAGAATGCCAAGGCACTCATAATACCACTGTGGTTTAGCTAGGAAGCATATTGAACACAGGAAATGGCACAAAAGATATATCCAGGCTAAAGATCCATCCCTGGAGAGAAGAGTGACACCAAGCAGTCCCTTTTCTCCTTCTCAGCAGTGTGATTAATAACCCCTGTGCCCCATAATCTCTCTATCATCTATCTATGTAAATGCCCCCAGACCCGCAGCACCAACACACTTTGACTGATGGCTGTTCCACAGCACTGAGCTTGGTTTTGTGTGTGTGAATGTTTTTTGCATATGCTGTCAGTCTTGTGTGCATGTGTGCCAGTATTTGAAGAGGAGCAAAAGAGATGAGAAAAATCACAGTTTATTGTTGTAATTTATCCTGGGAAGAAACACGTTAGGATGGAATTGCTTGGTCCTAATGCACAAGACATAATTTCTCATCAATTATGGAATAAACAACTAAACAGACAAGGCCAAAACAGTTTTTAAAAAGTCAAACATTTTCTCAGCTACTTGCTGGATAAGTTAGGTTTTGTCATAGCATAATTACATAAATCATTGAAGAAATGCATATCTTCTGCTTAAGAATGTATATCATATGAGCAATGGCCTGAACTTAGTTTGTCCAGAACAGGACTGTCAGTGTGTTGATTGTGCCCCCTGCAGCTGAAAAGTATGGTGTTACTCTACAAGTTACCTTCTAACAAAAATTCAGAACTACTGTCAATAGTCACAAAATGACATTTAAATGTAACCATCTTATGTTGTTACAAAACAGAAAGAAAGAAAAGATCGAGAGTGGACTTAGCAGGGACTTTTTAAATGAATAGTTTTTTCTTTAAAAACAGCTTACTTTTTCCACTAAGTTGAATAATGATGTAACTAATAAAACAAAATTAAAAAAAAAAAAAAAAAAAACACAGTAGCAAGTTTGTGAATGGTGTTTTTTTGCAGAAATTATTGTATTTCTTTATAAATCAAATTCCTTTTATTTAAAGGGAAAACAGAGGTGACAGAGAACTGTTGGCTATAATTTTAAAGAAATGTTTACATCTCTCTAGCCTCCATCAGACACATTCAACCATTGTCCAGAGTCTGGACTTTACTTTCTCAGCTTTGGAGGGGTACTATCCTCAAAGAACTTGTGATAAAAGCAGAAAATCATTAACAGTAAGGTTTTTGTCAAACTCAGCTTAATTTATTTCCTCTCCTGAGAATTACATACAGAGTGTGCCATTTTTTTCAGATCCAAAGGGTGTAAAGCAGTGGTCAGCAACTGCAGCCCGCAGGCAAACACTGGCCCGCCACCTATAAAATCTGGTATGCCAGATTAAATGTGAAAAAGAAAAAACTGATTCCAAGAGTTATGCTTCGTTGTACACCGCAAAAGAACAGCGAGGTCCCTTTAACGGTTGAGCTGTGGAGGGGTGAGAGAAAGAGAGAGAGAGAGATGCACAAAATTTTGAGCGGCTGGTCTGATGCACAGCGCAGGTCTGAGTTACAGATGGATGATACAGGGATGTTGGAGCAGAAAGTTAGCTGTGACAAAACTTTCTGTTTAGTGGTTTGACACAAGATTCATCTATAAAAATCACAGCTCTTGTAGTTGCAGCAGCATACGTGTCTGCCTCACCACTAAGAGAAGAGATCAAACCCTGAAGCAAGCTGCAGCTTCCCTGAGGTGCTTCCGCCTCCTGACCTCAGTTTGGAGGCCACAAGCAAGAAAGTTGAAACAGCTTTTTCTGTCATTGTACATTGGAGTTTATTGAAATATTGGCGGCAACAGACCTCACTTAACCCTCACGAAAATGTTGTTTTAGACAGAAAGACAGACAAATGAACGGGGTAGTTGTTGCTGAGTACTCCGGTGTCCACGGTGTTTAGTTCTCTTGGTATAGCAGATGTCATATAAATACAGCCAGACAAGGTTCGATCCTGATGTCACCTTGACCCACTTTCTCATCAACCTGCTGAGTGATAAATGACACCCATGCTGTGATTAATATATAACAAGTAAAAAGCACGTGTATGGAACACATGCCTACAAATAACATCTCTCACACGTTTTAAATTCCATAGTGAAAATATGGAAGATGTATATAAATACCTCAAAGCACACTCTGGCATGCCAGCACTTTGAAACAGTAATCCATGCCTTTGTCACTACACGGCTGGATTACTGTAACGCACTTTATTTTGTGGTGAGTCAGTCCTTAATTTCTAGATTGCAGCTAGTCCAAAATGCAGCTGAATGTCTTTTAAACTGGCAAACACATATATGAACATATCACCCCGATTTTATCCTCCCTTCACTGGCTACCTGTGAATTTTAGGATCCATTTTAAACTACTTCTATTTGCATTTAAGTGATTAAATGGTGCTGCCTAGCCATACCTCTTTGAGCATCTCCACCCCTGCATGCCCTCTCGGTGACTGAGGTCAACTGACCAATTTTTCCTGAGTGTACCCAAGTCAAACCATAAGCTCAGAGGGGACCAGGCTTTTGCGGTGGCAGCACCAAAATGATGGAATGAGCTGCCTGTGCACATTAGACAGGCCTCCTCCTTTCACATTTTTCTTTCAAAAACTCACTTGTTCACTTTGGCACAGCTTAAGATGCTGACTTTTTTGACATATTATTTTACATTATTTTATTAGTATTTTATCACATTTTAAATGGGTTTGTCTTCATACATTTGTTGTTTTTATTCTAATGTCTTATAATGTTAGCACTTTGTGTCAACCTTGTTGACACGTGAGCCACCTGTCCTGTATCTGTACTGTACTGTACTTTACCAATTAATTTATTTTGAAAAAAATAACATTGAGAGATATGATTATGAATAACTTTCCATTCGTCAGTTTTATTTCCCCCCTGCTCTTTTAAATCACTTTTACGGTTAAAGTACTTGCATGGTTTACTTTCTTTGGGTACCTTTTACACAACACTTTGGGCCCTTGACAAGTGAAATCCAAGTTAAACCGATCACAGCTGCTCATCAAATGTAACAGCTCAATCATTGGTTAGACAGCCTGACTTTTTTACTGGCACAGTCGTTTTTCATTCATCAGGCTGATATCCCAGTATATCGGGGACACACTTCCACTCAGCACCAGATCCTTGAGGATGTATGTAGTTTATTGGCCAAGCTGAATGAATATTGTCTCTTTCTGCCTCAGTTATGGCTTAACAGTTTTTTTTCTTTAGAGAAACCAGCCCTCCACACCTGATTG
>JAVQJG010149355.1:0-13067 GCA_036024015.1 Craterocephalus amniculus
TGCTCCCCCCTCATCAACTTTCCCTCATTTTCCTTCTCGCCATGGTCCTCCCTCTGCCTTTCCCTGCCCTTCATCTTTGTGTGTGTAATATAACAGTTATTGCTGCAGATGTTTCGGTCATTAATCAAAATAAAATTAGTTTCAGGATGCAGAGAGCAGAGTGGATGCAGACGTTAGATCTCAGCTGCTCTGTCGGGATAAATGTAAGGCTGAAGCAAAGCAATTTTATTTGTATATTACATTTTGTACACAAAGCAATTTAAAATGTTTTATGCGGTGCATCTAAAATTAGCATAAAACATGTTAAAAGCAAATAACTCTTTTTTTTTCAAATGTTATAAAACAGCATAAAACATGGGGGCAAAGACAAGCTCAAATTTAATCAAGAAAAAACTAAAACAAACAAGAAAACAATCATTTTGAATGCAGCTGTATTTTAAGCCCTGCCTTAAATGAGCTGCCAGTCTTCCACAGACGGAAAGCCTTATGGCTAAAAGCTGCTCCAGCCTCGTTACTTTTGATCACTGAGGGAACCTGATCCAGAAAACCTAAATGGTGACTCCTGGTTACATACGTAAATCACAGCTGTATTTCACTCCAACACTGTTTGATACTCTGTAGACTAAGAGTATGATTCTAAAATATATCCTTTAATCTATCTGGGGTCAGTGCTGGGATTTAAGGACCAAAGTCATGTGATCCACTTTCTTGGTTTAGTGAATTCTGGGCTATTTGAAGTTTTTGAGAGATTTTCTTTATTAATCTATTAAAAACAATGAATCCATGAAGCAGCTTTTCAACTTGTCTGGAAATAAATTACTGCAGACGTGACATAAACAACAAATGTATAACTGTCAAATATTTGGCAGCTTTGATTATGCTTATATCTATGATGCAGTTTGATCAGAAAGCTGCCCATGAATCAAATGAATATTTTACTGTGAGACAACAGAAGTTAAAAATGGCTGCTTTCATTCAGAATCCGAAATTGTGATAGTGTGAAACTTTGAATGCAAATATACTTACTGCAGTTTTTCATGTTTCAGGTCATAGATGTGTTTAGTGTGCATTTTTCATCACTGAAGATAAAATTTAAGAAAAACCCTGGAGGATTGGAGAATCTGCTTGAGAAATAATGGAGGGAAAATCAGCTGTCATGATTTATTCAGCAGCATAAATAATTTATTTTCAATTTTACCATAGTTTTGGCTGACTACAAAAAGTGCACATAAATACTTATTTGTCAATGAAAAATATGCCATACATTACATCGGTACTCTCGTCTCAATCGCTCCTATTGAAATCTGACGATTTTGTTGTTTTCAGCCATCAGACGTACAAGCATGTTTTGTCTGAATGACTGACCTCAGACCTTCAGTCTGGGGTCAGGACTATCAGGAGCAGCCAGCAGAAGAGCACTGCTGTGATTACAAGGTGTTTCAAAGATGAGCAGTACGAAAGATGTAGACTTGTTTCTTTTTTATTCGTTAGGCTTTCCCAGTGGGATTTCTGGTAACCTAAAAAGGCCTACAGAGGTCAGAGAGGTCCCCAGCCAAATAAGGATAAGCATATTATCCCTCTCAGCTTGTCAATGAGAAGGCTGAGCAGGCAGCTGTTAATGCCTTATTAAAGCATTTTTTCTATTCTATTGACTCTACTGCCCTCTGGAGGTCAAACTTATCACTTAGGCCCAGTTGTTCAAAAGATTTAATCCTGATTAAAAAAATTTCGGATTGTATCAAATCTTGAAAATGGGTTGTTCAAAACAAAAAACGGATTACGTAATCCGATTAGATCACGTAATCCAATCCCACCTTTTATCTGGATAAAACCTTCTATATGGGTTCTTCAAAACTTTGGGGCAGAATTAGGATACATTTGATCCAGATAAGCTGGGTTGTTCTGATCCCAGGAGTAGGCTGGAATCAGTGTGGATCCCACATGCGAAATATAAGAAAACTCATTTAAAACTGGTTTGAATAGTGTTTCATGTAATTTTATATACAGTACACATCATGTTTTAAACAGCTTTTTTTTCAACATTTACATTACATTACTCTCATTTAGCTGACGCTTTTAGCCAAAGTAACTTATCCTTCAAATCTCTGAATGACTCACGCTACCATCTAAGCCACCTGACAAAGATAAATGAGATAAAGTAGACAAGATCTCCCTTGTGAACTTGTACAGTCTATTGAATAAATAATTAGAAATGAAAAATACATAATTATATAATCTTCTAAAAGAAATTTAATTACAAACAAAAATTTAGCTTTTACGTCATACATATAATAAGAGACATAGTTAAAATAATTTTAAGCAGTTGCATCTCCTTTGCCACCCCCAGTCAGAGCCTCATCCTTAGGCGCTGCAGGCGGATTTTTGGATTCCTCAATAAGTTTAGGTGCATCATGAACATCATAGATGTGCAGATTTAAGGAGATGTTGCTGATGGTGAGCTCACAGTTATAAACGGAGGGCCTCTTTTCCAAGAGAAGAGGAACCGGGGGACCATTGTTCTATTCTGGACCTGAGGAAACAGGTGGATCCTCACAGAGCAGCTGTCTGTTACACAAGATCTCAGAAAAGAGGCTCAAAGCTTCCTCTGCTGACCCGACATAGTGATGATGATGATAATGATGATGATGATTGTTGTAACCTCAAAGTCAGTACATTTAAGATGCACGCTAACTTGTTTCTGTAGTGAGACTCAGTGCCACTTATCTCATTCGTGAGGGGAAACACACTGCCCATTTATTCTCCATCACATGTTCAAACAGGGACTGCTTAACAACAAGGCAACAAGGGAGACGGAGGGGAACCACCCAATCGGCCCGGGTAGCAACGATTACAGCAGAACAGTTCCGGTGTTACATCTTCAGCATACAGACCACAGATGTAACAACGATGAAAAACAAACTGCAGAGCCAGACTGGGAACCAGTTAGATTCAGAGTGCTAGTGCAACAGGGAACGGAGAGTTTTGATTGCAATTTTATTTTCATTTACCCTTTGTTGTATTTAGAGAACATACAAGTTGTGAATGTATTTATGAGAAAAATAGCTTAATTTCAATGGGATAAATGACTTTTTAAAAGAAATGAACAAATATATCTTGATTATGTTTTGAGTTGTCTGTCTTTGGAAATACATTTTTAAATGGAAGCTATAATATCAGTCTTCATTTTGGAATATTTATTCCATTTAGAGCACCTACTATCCTGATTTGGTAATCCCGAAAAATCTGTATCTGGATCAGAGTTATCCAATCCGAAATTGCTTTGAACAACCGGGATAAAATTAAGAAGGATTCCATGATCGTTCATGGAAAAAATGAGATTACCAAATCTGGATGACTTTTATGCAGATTAAATCTTTTGAACAACTGGGCCTTCAAGAATGTGATTCTCCCCTCAAAATGTGGGATCAGCTTGCAAAATGACCACCTTAAAAATAACCACTAAGCTGAACTGATGCCTCACTCACTCTGTTTCAGTGAAGCCCGTGTGCTGAGAGCTGTGGAAAGCTATTTTTAGAGGCATCCAGTCAAAACTAAAGACTTGAATGAATATAACACTGAATCCGACTAAAAGTGTTAAGTAAGAAATAGTGGTGCGGATGCCATAAAACCTAAACTTCAGACGTATACAAAGGTCTACAGGAAACAACCTGATACATAAACTCCAAGGTGCAGAGCAAGTGTACAGCTTAGATAAGTTTGGAAAGAATATGATCAGAAATATTTGATCATAGCTTTCAAAAGTTTGGGGAAGTTTGCAAAAGACTTGAATTCCAGGTGGGAGAGGATTTCCCAAACTTTACTTTTCCTATGGCTTGCATGCAAGTATTTCATCTTAAATTTAAAGTGTTCAGAAGTATCCAAACTTAGGGCAAAGTATCCAGTCAATGCAGTGTTTCTTGTTTAAATTTCGAAATACATCAAATATATTATGAAATAACAAAAATTTTACAAAAAATTTTGTGAAAACATAAACATAAAACATAAAAGTACTTGTACTGTCATAGGGTGAAGACAGCTTTGTTAAGTCACATTCTACATGGTTCAGGACATCCCTGAGAAATCTCAACTCTGTGAATCCAGTCAAGATTGGGAAAAAAGAAAAAGAGAAAAAAAAACATTTTTACATTTGTTGGCATCTGCCTCTTGTTTGTGCATGTAATAATAAATGAATAACTACATGCTCTATAGTTTTTGTTTTTGTTCCTTTTTTCAAAATCAAGATAAAGGTAAATTAATTAAAAATAATCATTTAAATATATTTAAAAGAAAGATGAACATCTTAAAATAAAATGAAAGCAAAAAAATGACTAAGCATTCAGACAAAGAACAAATTGGTGCAGGCCAAATAGATATTTCCATTTTACATCATATTGTAAAAAAAGCATGTTGGGTAAAGTATGATGCTTTGGGTTTGCTTTCACTGATCCAGGCTTTTTGTTGTTGATTAAACTATAATTGTGCAACAAAGAAGAAACACTTCAAGATAAAATTAGGTTCTTTCTTCTAAACTGGACCTGAACATGGCACTATTAACTGGACATTGATTCTCAGCATGCTGTTAGGTTAAGAGGAAATAGCTCCAGCAGATAAAATGGTCTGGATTTAATTAAAATATAATACCAAAAAAATATTGAGTAATGATATATTGTTCTATAAAACGTGTAAATTACAGTTCACATCGTATAAGCAGTACAAATGGTACAAACTTGGTGTCAGATGTAGCAACTCAGTAATATATTTTCTGGAATTTCTTTCCCATAACTACCCAAAATGCTGGAATGGGGGAAATTATGGTATGTTACTGAGTCTTTAACAAAAGAGGACAGGTAGAGGGTTTTCATCTCTCCTTTTGCATTTATTTTTCTCCAAAAACTTCTGGAAGTTTCTAATGTTTTCTAAAAATTTGACTTTTAAAAAATAAAATTAAATATAAACATCTAGACGAGTATTAGTAGGCCATATTTGCAAAGAAAAGTGGGATTAGGATGTTATTTATAGATTATTGTGTTCTTATTTTACTTCTCTGACTTGATCACACTGCGCTGTATGTTGACCCTGAACTAAAATGTAAAGTGACAGCCCTGGGTTAAAGGGTATGGAGATGAAAAGGGATTCTAAAAGGGTAACAATCATTAAAAGTTTGAGAACCTCTGGATTAAATACATGTTTGCTGAAGGTGCATCGAAAAGCGACAAAGTGACGAGCGCGCCTGCGCACGTTAATGACGAAACAACAGACCCGGAAGCGGAACAGCGAACGACAAACAAAACACAACTTTCACAGCTGTTTCACTCTCCGAAAGATGGTGTACGTGTCCAACGGTGAGTTGTCCAATCCTAAAAGTAATTTTCTGATTCGTCTGAACAAATACTTATCATTCTGTTAGATACAGATCTATATTTGTGTAATAAAAAAAAGAAAAAGCACAACGGGTCTGTGTGATATTAGCCTGAATATAGCAATGCAGCTCGCTTCTTAGCTAGCCTAGCTTTCTGCGTAGCAGGGACAAATTTATGTAATATAATAAATATAAGTGATCACAACAAGGGGATTTATAGCTGCACCGAAAGTCTTTCCGCGGAAGCGCATAAATATAAATAGTAGCCATGTAAACTCAAGGATGTGTTTTTAACTGAGCCATGTTTTGTGGATCCTGTTGGCTTGTGTGCTCGTGTCACCTTAATAGGAGCAAAGAAGGTTAAGCTCCAGAGTGTAAACCTGCAGATAAAAAAAGGTTTCCTGTACCACTCAGTTTTTCTGCACGTTTCTCTCAGGTCAAGTCCTGGACAGCAGGGCACAGTCACCGTGGCGACTGTCTTTTCTTGTGGATCTCTTTTGGGGAGCAGTGGAGTTTATCGGCTTGTTGTAAGTCAAACAGTCATATAAGTACTAACAAATTAAATCAAACAACCACCTTATGCTCTAGAGATACTTACATTTTGTTTAAGTAACGTTGCTTTATACTATTTGTTGTATTTTGCTGGTAAAACAAAATGTGATGAGTAATAAGCTACTGTCCTATGTTTCAATGTGTATGCGGCTGTCAAAGCTGAGTTTTCTTTACTGTTTATCATATATATTGGTGAGTAGATATCCTGTTTATGAATCAGACAGTTATAGGGAAATGTTTTTTAATAATTTCATTATTGCTTTCTACTTTCTACTTTGTTCTTTCAGTTTTAAGACGATGATCCACCCTGACTTGTCAAAGGATGGAACCAGTGTTTCATCACGCTTCAGTGATGGCAGAGGGTAAGTCCCAGGAAGAGCATTCATTTCGCTACTGCCACAAACACACTGAAAACATGTTGTATGTAGCTTTTTATTATACATAAACGGGCCAACCCAGTCTGTTGTACAGATGTGTGAACAAGTTAAACGTTTAACAAGGTATCACAACTAACTGGTGAAGTGTTTTATGGAAACAAACTGGCTAATTTAAAAACTGGACCCAATCCTAGCAATTACCTCATAGGATAACTGAACAGTTTTAATAGATTTCTAGCCACCTGGGAATGAATTGGTTCTGTATTTATACCATTCATCCTCTTAAATGTTGTTCTGTTGCTTGGTTTTGCAGTCCTCCAGGTCCCCCTGGTGGCAGACGGCGGATGGGAAGAATAGCCCATGGTGGAGGCATCAACCCTCCGCCAATGGGAGGAGGAGGATGAGGAAGGTAAGGCTTTTTTTCCCCTTTAACAAAACTCATAAAACCTTTGTTCCTTTTATATGTACCTTTTGATCTTGGAAAGTCAAGCAAGAGTAAGAACAGATTGTGGAATGTGGAAATAAATATGATCTTGTGTTTTATAGACAGTTAAGTTGGTAGCTTCACATGTGCCATATTATTGCGACAATAATCATGTCTCAGTGGTGACTATTACTTTCAAGGGACCATCTTAAAATATTGTCACTTCAGTTTGCAATTTTACCTTCAAATGTGTATTTATACATGGTGATACTGTTTTTGTCTGTGATGTTACAAGTGTGATTTTTCAAGATGAAGTTTAATTAGGTTTATTGAATAAATGACTGGGTTTAGTGCAAAACTTAAGAAATAATTTATAAAGTTGTCTAAGTACCAAATATGTTTTTCACTTTATATAGATGCAAAATTTTACGTCTGTAACACCTTTCCTTCTCTTTAGGTAAACGCCTACACATGCAGTGTAGGCGTGGGGCCTTACTCGGCATCTGTGTTGAGACCACCAAGGTGTTAACATCACAGAGCTGAAGCTCCTCTTCATCAGCTGCCACTGCCATGAGCAGTGCAGTGACGCCTTTCTGGGAATTCCTACTTGTAGGGGCCAGAATGGCTGATACCGCAGCGCCGCATCACCTCTTCAATTTTCTTTCTCCACCCTCAACCTTATTGAGAGTGATGTCAGTCTGTTAGGAATATCTGACACTTGTATTTCAATCATCCACCTTGGACTCATCTTAGTTAGTTTTTTTATCCTTCTGTTTGAATAATAAAAAAAAAAACTTGTGAGTTTGGTTTATTTCATTATTGAAACCTTTTGTAATGATACATGTTGCTGTATGTAGAGCAGGTAAATGCTGACAACTATGTATCGCATATTTGTTTCTTTTCTACAGTGGCCATTATATTAAATCTAATTCTGGAGGTTAGAGATTTAGTGTATGGAAAGAAAATGCAAATCTATTCTTCAGATATCTGTAGAGGTCTTGCCTCAGATACAATGGAAACTTATATGTCAACAGAGAAAAAAAGAGTTTAATTTTTTCCCATCAAATCCAACTGTTTACACGAATTTGAGTTTATTTACAGTTTTAGACCTTAGAGAGCACGGGAGACTTAAAGCACTACTTACAGAACCAAGGATATACTTGTTTTTATGTTGATAACATTTTTAATCCAACCAACCAACCAACACGCTGTTCATATCAAAATGCTGCTTTACAAATTAAAAAAATTCCTCTAGCGTTATATCAGTATGAAGTTTTTTATTCTCCCTTCATCTGGCACTGTCACTCTGTGAGTCAGGTTCAAGTAGATGACGAATGTCTTCACCAGACGAAAGCGGCTCTTTCTCTGAGCATTCGGACTCCGAATCGCTGCCACTCCCCGTGATGTATCCACATCTCCTGCGTGGTGTCAAGACACGCCAACACTGCTCCACCTTTCCACGCTATCAGCCTGGGGTCCATGTCCTACAGCCCATCAGTAAAAAATACATAAAGGATCAATTTCAAGTCAGTTCCCAACATAACCTTGTTTAAAGTTAGTAATATTTTCAAAAATTCCCATTTCTGCATGTATAGAAAATAAAAAAATGTCATCAAAATCAAAGTGTCTATGAACCGTGGCTGACATATAAGGGTTTGGGTCTGTTTTACTTTAGCTGAGTGAGGACAGTACATTGTTCACAGAACATGTAGTAAACTGTACCGGTAAAATCTTAATGCCAGTATGTTAATTCATAAAAGAAAAAGTGGGAAAAGCAGTAAAGCAACTCAGCCAAAACTTTAAACAAGCAAAGAATGATAAACAAAAACACCATGGAGAGAATGTTTGGTTAAATTTGAACTAACAGATTTAACTCAGTGATTGAAAGTACAAGTTCACATAACCTGTAATTATAGAATTAATATCTCAACGATCCATGTCTAACAGTTCTAATTTGTCTACTGGTTCCTCTACACCTACTTTCACATCTCTGGTAATGTTTACATTTTTCATGCAGAAATAGAATTTCCATTGAAGGAACTAGGAACTTAAATCAGCACCTGTTCTCAGAATACATATGTAACTCACCACGTCATCACTAACCTAACGTATGAACGGTGAATGCAACGTATCCTGTGTTACCTTTGGCCGCGTTATGACTTCCACATTGTCGACCAGCCTTCTGAAGGATGGCGGCATCTTGTTGATGATGCGATGAAGGAGAAATTCTTGGACACCGTGAAACATGAGCCCTCCGCCCACAACCAGGATGGAGCTGTACATCTTGCGTTTGGTTTCATCTGATGCTGATGACAAAAAGGACAAGGAAATGTAAAACACAACATCCTGAGTAATCTGGAAACAAGTGTCTCTTTCTCTAGCTCCAATTTTGCATCATTTAAGATATTAAGATATCCATTTTTTTTATCCTTGAACCAATTTCTGCTCGTCTACATTATCCTTTCTTCACTTTATCATCAAATTTTTTTTTCTTACCACAGCAGTCGATACTGTGCAGGATAGCTTTGTCCAATCCCAACGCTTTGCTCTCAAACTGGCTCATGATAGCGGTCTTCCTGGAAAGATGAGCGGACAGGGAATCTTCCATTTCTCCTGCACCACCAAGACACTCTGCCTGTGCAGGCCCCAGCTCCATTTCTCCTTGCATCCCTCCTCCTCCTCCGGAGCCACTCCCACTGCCTCTGGGTAGGTCTGACATCTCACCAACCCCAACCTGACCGCTCATCTCACCGTCCACACCACCGCCTGTCCTGGAAACAGCCTTACGGTCTGCAGCAGATTTGGAGGACTGTTAGAAAAAAATGGATAGAATAAGTTTTTTAAAAAAGGGGCAATAATTAGTAATTATTTATTTATCTTGAATTTCATTTAAAGTACAAAGTGGCACATCTGTGTGCTACCTGGTCCTGTTTGCTCTGCGTGGCCAGCAGGTAGTGTTCATCATGAGGATCTTCTGGGTCGCCCTGGGAACGGTACTGAAGAGAAGTCATCTTCTGACCTACGATGCCAAATGTGGCTGGATAAAAAAGACCCATGGGTGCCTTCAGAGGAGAAACAGACACAAAAGACCTTAAACATGAGGTGGAATAGTACAGGGCTTTTCTGCACCAATCCTAAACAGTATCTGTCATTATTGTAAATAGATACCTGTAATTTTTCATCCCCAAGTCGAATCTGATAAAAAAGAGCAGGGGCTTCTGGGAAACGGGTTTGAAATTCATGATCTTGTAATCCTGATATATCCTGTCGAGGAAAAAGTCAAAATTACTAAATAACTTCAGTTATTTACACTACTCTGAAGGTTATCAGTGTACAGGTACTACTCGGAAAAGTTGAATATCCTGAAAAAGTGCATGCATTTCTGCAATTCCACTTCAAAGATTAAATGTACACATATAGACAAATAGTACGCAAATCAATATATTCAGCTTTTATTTGTTTAGATTTTGCTCATGAGGATTTGCAGCTTCAGAAAACCTCAAATCTAAACAACTCAAAAAATTAGAACATTGCTTGAAATCAATAAAATATGGATTTAAATAAAAACATTTCAGGCCTCTGAAAGTAAACTATTGCCTTTGTACTTAGTATTTAAAACATATGGGTTTCACCTTTTATTATGAATTGCCTTAATAAAACAACCTTTCCAGCATATTCTAATTTTCCGAGTAGTACGTGTATAGCAGGATTTACACCCCCACGTACTTGATCGAGATGGCAGAAAGTCTCTTTCAGATGCTGTAAAAGCTGACAATCCAGTCTGTTGGGCAGCTGACAGTCCCTGTAAGGAAATCCTGCCCGCTGCAGCAGCCAGAAAAAAGTTCGGGTCACATCTGAACCACCATAAGCCAAACATAACCTGTCAAAAAAAAACAAAAACGGAACAATTGAAGATGCAAGTCTTCAACATGGACTATTTCAAACAGTAAATGACACTCTGCTTTTTTGTGTGTGTTTGATAAACTCCACCTAGAGTTCCGATGAGAAACTCCGTCCTCCACACAGCAGATACTTGTCTTCTGGTCACCTACGTCCACGACACAAGCACTGCTTAACCCACTGCCAAACGTAGCGCACACTGACTCCTGGTGTACAATGATTGCTGCACACATGCAGACACACACAGGCAGAAATGAAAATAAATTACTTTATTTACTTTGCTTATCAAATTAATTCAGGCCCAGAAGTATAAAAATGTAAGCTGTATGATAATCCAGATGTACATTGCTGTCTTGTGTATGTTTCTGTATGTCGGTGGAATACCTGAGAAGCCCATATTTAGCAGCAGCATGTTGACCACTTCCTTGATGTGGCATCTATTATAGATATCAGGGACTAACAAGATGCATCTGTAATACTGCAGCCAAAACACAAATAAGAAAATAAATTATAGTAAATATTTTGATGTTTGGTGTTATTTGATTTGATTTCCAGCGCAAAAAAATGCAGTCATGTTGTTTCATAAATTGTACAACAGCAAACTTTCTGCATACTTTCCACATTTACCCAGGAAAGAGCACATCTAGAGAACACAAGAGAATTCCCTAACCTTTAAATCTTTCAAGGGGATGTCCAGATGCTTCTGAATGACATGAGTCCAGATGGTCTCAAGATCAGCCAAGACCGCGGTCAGTGAGCCTCCAGGTCCTGAATGTACATTAAGCTGACCTCTGACAACAGGCCAGTGGATGTCGTAACAGTCTGATGGATTCACATAAAGAGCCTGCAAAATGTCCGGACACAAAATGTGAAACAGATCACACAAAGACTTTAAGTCATGCAAGAGTTTTAAAATATTTTTGACACATCAACTGACCTCTTCTCCCACCAGATAAGGAGGATGGTGACCTGTGTTTGTCCACTTCACCCTGGAGCTGCTATCAAGTATTGCAGGGCGGATCTGACAGTTGTATGCTCTGGCCTGAACAAACAAACATAAACACAACATGTTGTGTAAGACAAGCTTAAGAAAAGAAACCATGCTTGTCATCCCAGCAACAGATACCACAAGATATGACAGGCAGCCTTCCTTATTCATGATAGGATCTTAAAAACATGATGAAAATCCAAAGTGATCCCCTGTTTTCATATTTCTTCCGCATAAGACATCATTTTGCTGATGTTTGTGGATGTTGCAGCAATTCACTTTCTTTAAACCAACCTGTTCAGCAGACACCGGAGTTCTTCGCACACCATTTGACATCTTTTTCGACCAGATGGCCTGATCGACCATTTTAAGCCCATTCTGTCTCTGCTCATTACTCTCTGCTTTCTGCTGGATAAAAAAATAAATGGAAAATGGAAAATTACCCCAACATTACTAAGATAAAACAGAAAAGCCAGATTTTAAAAAAGGATTTGTATTATGACTTTACCTGGAGAAGAATTACTTACATTCAGACCTTCTCTCAAAAGCAAAGCGTCTTCATATCTTGGCTGTCCACTTTGTTTATGTCTGCGCGCGATTACATGAGGGACTGTAAAAGGAAGCGTGTCCGTGGCTCGGCCAATGCGGAGAGTTCTTGAACCAGGGTGAATTACAACAACAAAATTGCTCTGTATTTGCTGTGAAATGGGAAAGTTATAAGAGAAGAAAATAAATATCAGTGGAACTAAACCACTCCAACAAAATCTAGTTATCTACTAGATAAAATTGGTATCTACTAAACAGATGTAGATGTATTTATCTTACGTAGAACCGTGTAAAGATCTTAGGATTTCCATCTAGTGCTCATTAAGACTTGACACATACTTTTTTTAATGTGTCATAATCTAACGTGTAATACTTTCTACCTCACCTCCTGTAGAGGCTCGGGGATGGCTGCAGGAGTAATGGGTCTTTTCACCCCACGCTGCTGCTCCTTCTCTTTCTCCTTTTCTCGGTCCTTTTCTTTTTCCTTCCCGTTGTCGTGCTCCTTTTCAGCTTGAGTCATCGTCACTGCTCTTTGTACAAAAAACAATAAATAAACGAGAGGACGAAATGTTCTAATAAAAAGTGTCTCAAAACTGAACACCGGTCTTGTTGTGGATGCTATTTCCGTGTTTGATCACGTGTCACCAAACGTCGATTTCTATTTGTCACTAAGTCTTCTTCTTTTGTTTTAAGTAAGTTCACGACTACTGCTACTGACTCTGACTGTCTAAAATGTGCTATTTCTACTAGAGATGGTTTCCACACATATCAGAGCACCCTCAAATTCAAACTGCGGTCAAGCCAGCCGCCTCTCGTTTTTGCGTAGTCAAGCCAGCCGCTCCTACATTTTCAGTGCGCCCTTACTGTCAGATTACGGTAAAGACAGCTGCGCGGAAACTATTTCCGGTTACAAAATAAAAG
>JAVQJG010149386.1:0-12782 GCA_036024015.1 Craterocephalus amniculus
TTTATAATGTATCTTACTATACATATTTAGGCACACATTTATTACTTTATTTAGATTAAAAGTACTTTATTGTCCTACCAAATCAGTTAGTCTTTGGTCTGACCGCTAGCAGAAAGCACATATAATGGAAATGATGACTGTTTCCTGTGTCTGATGCAGTCCTGCCTCTGATGGCTTGTATTTTTGTTTGTTTGCTCAGTTTGGCTCCAGGTTCCGGCCCTACATCCGTTACTGCATGGAAGAGGAGGCCTGCATGGAGTACATGCGCACACTTCTCAGGGACAATGAGCTCTTCAGGACGTACGTCACGGTCAGTTCTTAGTCCTCACCGTGAAACTGATCCCAGATTCCTGCAGCCCGCTCTCATCCTCAGTCCTTTTTTCTCATCTCTGCTGCTTCCTGTCTTTGTTTCTGTTCAGTGGGGAGAGACCCACAAGCAGTGCAACCGTCTGAAGCTGGCGGACATGTTGGCTAAGCCACATCAGCGCCTCACCAAATACCCGCTCCTGCTGAAGAGCGTCCTGAAGAGGACAGACGAGCCGCTGGCCCGCGAGATAGTCAGCAGTATGGTACGGATCGGGCCACTTTTCTAACCCGTGCTCTCCCTTCTGGCTCTTTTCTTGAACTTGAATACATTTGTGCTTCTTTTAAATGAAGGTGAGCTCAGTGGAGGGCTTCATCAACAGCGTGGACTCCCAGATGCGGCAGCGGCAGGAGCAGCAGAAGCTGGCCACCATCTCTGCCCGCATAGACTCCTACGAGGCTGTGGAGGGCAGCAGCGAGGAAGTGGAGAAGGTAGGAAGTCTGCTGGGCTTTCAGATGCACGGCCTCGTGTCACATCAGGCTTCATGCATTTCTTTCTGTCCACCCCTCAGATTCTCAAAGAGTACAGCCGCTTTGATCTGATGGCTCCCATGAGAGGAACCTCGCGGGAGGAGACCCGACAGCTGCACCTGGAGGGAGCGCTGCGGATGAAGGAGGGCAAAGACAGCAGGGTAAGGCTGGTAAACAGACGCAGCTTACAGCGGGATGAGTCCGCTCTCGTCTAAAATGCCTTCATTCCTCTGCAGATGGAGGTTTACTGCTTTCTGTTCACGGACCTGCTGCTGATTACCAAACCGGTGAAGAGAGTGGAAAAGGTTAAAATTATCCGCCAGCCCCTCCTCATCCATAACGTCATCTGCAAGGAGCTCAAGGATCCTGGTGAGTTGTTCTACTCTGATACCTGGTATCCGAACGTCTGCTGATACGAAACGGTGGAAAGCAGGAAATCCTCCCGGCTGAGAAGCTCCAACAAACGAGTTATCGTTTACCGCAGTCAGGTTCAGTTTGTCATGCAAATGCATGAAATGGTAACAAGAAAAAACATAGAAACAAATCAACCATCCTAACCCCAACCTAAACATTTAGACATGGGGATGTAACAAGGGGGATAAAAGAGTTTATATCAGGAAACATTAGAGGTGCATAAAAAGCTCTAAAAGTTTCTACATTTAATTCTAGAGTTGAATCTGAATAAAAAAAGTAATTTTACATGTTGAAACTGAGACATTTTACCATTTCATTACCAGTAGAGAATCATGTCTGTTTATAATGCAGTGCTGCCTCATGATGCTCAGCGTCCACTTCTGAGCTGTGATCTCGTCCCGTACGCACAGAGATTCCTCCAGAAACTGAGAATAATATTCTACTCTGTTGATGCTGGGATCTTCTAAGTCTTCCCAGTTTCATGTTGAGGAACTTTTGTCTGAAATTTTCCCACAACTTTCAGACCCAGTGTGTCTCAGATCAGTGAAATCTGTCCATCTTTCCATCCAGAGACTCGGCCTCTCTGAAATGCTCCTTTAATGCCCAGCCATGTTACCAACCTGCTACCATGCAACCACATTAGCTGTCACGTGTTTCTCCAGCTGTTTTTTTACATTTCTTACTTTTACAGATGTGGTTCAGCCATTAAATTCAAAATGAGCTCATGTTTTCCATAAAATGTCTCAGTTTTAGCCTCTGATATGTTTTTTAGGATCTATTAGGAATAGAATATGGCAAATCATTACACTACATTACACGTTTTTATTTCCATCTTACTCATCGTCCTAATTATTTCAGAAATGGTTTTAATTAATAAAATCAAGTTCAGACAGATATTTTGAAAGTATAAACACTTTGCCCCCTGGATGGAACTGCTATCAAAATGTGATACAGGCTTTTTTGTTGCGGATAGCTGCGATAAAATATTTTGCAACTGTTTTGGATCCATTGTGATCTGTAAGCTGTAACTTCTCTGTAATTTAACAAACTTTAATCCTGAATACCCTAAATAAAAATGTAAAACAGTTTCATGATCTGTATCAAACTGTATGAATACATTTTCAAATGTCAGAATTAAAACATTTATATTTATTTATATTCATTTATATTTTGCACATTAGTTTTGTTTAAAAGCAAACATTTTATGTATACAGTAAAAATGTAAAATAAAACATATCTAAATGATTACAAATGTAAACGTGTAACTGATGTCAAATATTCCTGAAACAGCTTCTTTTTTTTGTTGTTTAAATTCAGGTTTTCATAATATTTTTTTAAAAAGTCAGACCACTCTTGATAATATTTGTTTTTCTTTGCACTAAAACAGGGATAAATATGGAGTCTTCCTTGTTTTAGACTATTACTCTGTTATTTTACTGATCCGTCCCACATCAGATAAAGTTGTGCTGTATATGAGCGCAGTCCTAAAAGGAGTTTTACCCCCCCTGCTACAGGTTTTGCATTAATTTCATTAAATGGCTTTACCAGGAAACCTAAGAATTCTTAAAGTTTCACAAGGGGAAAAAATAGCATTTACAATCTTCTTTTGTTGCTTTTTTAAGGCTCCTTCATCCTCATCTACCTCAACGAGTTTCACAGTGCAGTGGCGGCCTACACCTTCCAGGCCAACAGCGCCCCCCAGGGGAGGAGCTGGGTAGATGCAATCTGCAACGTCCAGGTATGAGAGGCAGTGGCTCTCTGAGCGCCACATGTGAGGCATTCGCTCTGAGTTTTAATGACGAGCTGCTTCCTCCCGTCAGAACCAGCTGCAGAGGCTTCGCAGCAAGGAGGACCTCCGGCTGCTGGACATCCGGATGAGACGCACGGACGAGGAGGACGAGGAGGAAGAGAGCAGCAACTCCACCACCAGCTCCCCGGTCCTGCGGCACAAAGACGAGCTGAATTCCAGGTAATCAGAGACGCCCGATGCTGCCTTCCCTCTCATGTTTATCAGACGGTTCAGCATTAATCCACCCTCTCCTCTCAGCCAATCAGATGGCTCCACGGAGACTCTGTCTGTGATGGACGAGCCGGCGGAGCAGCAGCCGTCTGCCTCCAACGGCAGCAGCGAAGACGGACGGTGCAAGCTTCAGCTGCCCACCCTCATCATCCACCCGGTGGAGGAGGGGCCGGTGGAGGGGGGGCTGGCCGGCGCGGAGCTGGACCCCCAGCACCGCTCGCTTTCCATGGACAGCGCCTACGGGACCCTCTCCCCCGAGTCCCACCAGCCCGAGCTGCGGCCGCAGCCCGGGCAGAGCGAGGAGGAGGAGGAGGCCGAGGAGGAGGGGGGGGACCGAGGGGGTCAGGAGGAGGAGCTGGTAGGGGAAGAGGTGAAAGAAGAAGATGAGGAGGATGAAGATGAAGAGAAGGAGGAGGAGACTGAGAGGGAGGATGGCTCTCTGGGGTCCCAGCTGTCAGTGGTCCACATGTCCCGCCCCCGCCGCCGGCCGCACGTGCAGCCCCGCCTCCACTGCCTGCAGAGGATTTCCACTCTGACTCTGTCCCGCTCCGAGGACAACCTCCTCCAGCGTTGCCATGACGACGCCCCCGCCTCCCACCAATCGCACCCGCTCCGCTGTGCGACGGCGGAGCGTCCGCGGGGGGACACGGACACGGACACGGCGGCAGCGCTGGCTCACAGTAAGAGCATGTCGGAGCTGCACCAGGACCGGATGTTCTCCTCCAGCCTCGACCAATCAGACGAGGGCCTGAGCGCCAGCGCGCCCTCAGAAAGACTGCGCGTCGCCCTGAGCGGGGCCGGCCGCCGCTCGCCGCCCGCCGCCTCGGACGGGATCACCCCTCCATCGGCGGAGAAGAAGAGCGAGACGGCGCCCAAGAGGAGGAAATCTCCGACGCAGCAGCACAAGAAGCTGACGGTGGCTCAGCTGTACAGGATACGCACCACGCTGGTCCTCAACTCCACGCTCACCGCTTCGTACGTGCACACTCCTTTTATTTATTTCTTATTAATCATTTATTTTAACATAAATTATACAGAAACAATGATCTAAAACTAAAATAATACATAAAAGTAAACAAAGGAAAAATGATATTTCCAACAAATACTCTACTTCTCATTGAAATCAGATGAATTGTTGGTGCTGGTTGCTTTTATTTTTTCTGAATTGTATTGATAATAGATTGTTTTTAAAATGTTTAAAACATAGACTGTGTGTTGATTTTAGTTTTAAAAATAAAAACTTTACCCTGCAATACTGTCATATTCAGAAATGTTTTACATTTTGCTCCAAACTACTCAACATAAAATCACGGGTGTGATTTTAAAGTTTACTTTAAAACGGATGCATCCAGTCTTCTTCCTGCAGCAGCGTCTGTATTCATGCTTTCCTTTCATCCTTCCAGGGAGGTGTAACGGCGGCGGCGACTCGGACGTTACGAGGAACAACCTTTCCTGTGAGGGTGGACTGAATTTCTCCAGACACAGATGCACTCTCTCGTTCTGCCCTCTCCCTTTCCCGCTGTTGTTTTTGGACACACCTCTCCATTTTTTCCATTTCACCATCAACAAACCCCGTTTTTGTATTTTTTATTTTATTTGTTTGTTTGCTCTTGAATTAGTTTCTGTGTTTTTCATGTGGGAGGGAGAGGCAGAGAGACATTAACTGCTTGCACTTTGCAACGGAAGTAGCATTATTTGGGGGGCGGAGGGGGGGGAGTGCAGGAGGCGGATTGGGCTTCCCTGCAGAGAGGAGGCATCCAGGTGGAGGTCCGGCAACCTCCTTCCTGTGCAGGAGGCACCGAACGCTTCGCCTCCTCTCGCTCACCAGGGGAAAAGATGGACAACCAAGTCTTGAAAATGCTCGCGTCTTTAAAATAAATCTATAAAAAAAGAGAAAAACAGCACCAAGGACGAGCTCCTGACACTTGTACTTCTCCTGGTTTGCTTTAATCACAGAGAGAAATAATTGCACAGTTATTTTGTTAAGAAGAATCACTTCAGAGTGAATTTACAGTCACATGATGATTCGTGTGTGTGTGTGTGTGAGTGTGTGTGCGCGAATGAATGAACGGATGTGATTGGCGCGTTCTCCTTGATTCCTGACTGAACCAAAACTTATCTCCATCCCCTGTGAATGTGTTAACACGCCCAAAAGTTGGAAGACTGCGTAGCCCGGCCAAATCCAAATGACAGCAGCCAATCGGGTTTCAGATGTCCTCTCCTTTTGCTCTTCATCTTTATTTGATTGGCTGGTTAAACTAATGGCTAAAACCTGCGAGACTAAGGCTGTTCTGATGTATTTCTGCACTACTCTGCTCGTGTGGGGGGAGGGGAGCGAGAGTCACACCTGCCAGTGTTTCTTTTTGACGTTAAACGAAAAAGTTTGAGGTGGATGTTTTCTTCAAGGAGTGACTGCCAAGCTTTAGTTGAACATTTTTTCTCCTAAAAGACGCATTAATCTTACTCTAAACATCGCCCCGGAAGCAAATAGGTTAACTGTTTACTTTTAGTTTGTTTTTGTTTATGTAATATTTATTATGCCTGCTATGTTTTATATATATATAAGATATTGTTTATATTGTTCTCTTCCATAATTTGTAAGTGTTTTTTTGTTATTGTTGATGTAGTCTTAATAATTTTGGGGGTCATGTCAGGCATTAACGAGCTATGAACCAAAATCATGTGTCTCCTTTTTCAGGAATGACTTCAAAGTGTCTTACAAAATAATAATAATAAAAAAAACTTAAACACTTCTCAGTTGCTGTGTTTTGGTGCTGTAATGCAGTGTAAAGCAGTGTGATGGGTGAAGTGCTCTCAGACCGGCAGCAGGGGGCGGAAGAAACTTTAGGGAAGGTTAGACACAGCAGAGAAGTCTGTCCTAATCAGCAGCTGTGTTTCTTTATTTCTGAATGAAGCCAATCTGTTACTTTGGTTCAGCAGGAGAAGAAGAAATCAGAAATTTAGCTTGAAAATAATGTTAAATGATAATAGAATATATTTCTATAGCTCTTCTCAGGCTTTACAGTGAACCCATGTCTCGCTGGTCCCCTGTGAACTGGAGGCAAAGACATAACGGACAGGATGGTCCAGGGTGGGCCAGTGCCACCCTAACACAAAGCTTGGACCCCCTGTGCCACTCCTGCTGAGGCCAAAGCCTAAAGCATTAATGAATATGGATTTTTTGCAATAATTCCCCCAAATTTAAGATGTAGATCTAAATTGTGCGGCTCAGTTTTCCAGTCAGACCGATTTGAGTAACAGTTTTGCAATAAAACTTAAGGATGTGTTTTTGTCAAACTTCAAACTTCACTTTATTGTCCCCTGAGGGAATTTTTTTTTGTCCAAAATTGTCCAAAAATCTTTTTTGCTCTATTATAATTAAGTCAAGATAAGATGCTGAGACAAGTATCACTTCATACTGTCACTGAATTAGATCTAAGTGACTATTTTTTGCTAAATGTAACAACTTTTCTCAAAGTAGTACTATTTTTATTAAACACATTAGTTAGAAAAGAAATGATATTACAAACTGCAGACATGGACGCCCTAACCCTCCTTGTGTGTCCGTTTCTTAGGAACAGAAATAATGTTCCCGGGTCAGTTTGACTTAGGGTCTCTGTAGCTGTCCAAGAGTGTTAGAAAAATTCCTTATTTCTAATAATTAACTTTATTACTAAGTTTTTTAACATCCATCTCACAGGGTTCACACCTGACATAAGTCAAAGAGAAAACTAAAACTCAAGACATCTTCACCGGGATTTCCGGACACTTCCACAGTTTCCTGTTTGACAGGAAGTCCAGCGTCCAAACATCAAAGGGATGTCAGTGTGGAAAGATTTCAGTCAGGAGACGAGTACAATCACACCGACCCAGCAGTGGAACGTGGTGAAGTTCACGTACCACACGGGAATCTCCCATGTTCTCCGTGGGCCTCACAGCAAGAAGGTTGCTGGTTCAAGTCCCTGTTACTGCAGCTTCTGGCTTGGACCGAGCGCGGGTTAGGGTTAGGCACAAGAAAACTCAATGCTGTCGCTTTAGCTGACTAAAAACAAGTTAAAGCACATTTTCTCTATTTTAGTATGTTTAAGTTGAACTGTACTGGGTGTAGGTCACATCAAATGTGGGAATCGTTTGGAAATAATTCATTGTGGTGTTATAATGTGGTTGTGTGATTTTTATTTTTACATCCACTGTAAAATACACATGAAAGCATCATCAAACTGACAGAACAGCCTCTAGTAGTGTGAACATTTATAATTTTTAGTTCATCAATCAGTGGACAGACGACCGGACAAAAAAACGACAACCCTTTCTGTCTCTGATCTTATTTTTCACCATTTTATACCATTTACAGGCCAAGTAGTTAAAAAAAAGTTGGCAAAAACTCCTTCACTGTCGGGCGTCATGCATCATATGTGAAGACTGACTATAGTTGGGAGGAAAGCGCTTGGCTGACTTGATTGATTCAGTGACATTTATCATGTCAGCCTTACATTTTGGAGTGATTGTAACTTCAGTTTCCTTCCTTAGCTGACAGGAGGGGAACCTGGAGCGGTCCTCTCCTGCTGCATCTGCTCCAGGTTGGACATGTTGTGTGTTCAAGCATTTTAATGCTGTGTGTGAAAATCACAGAAAATCTCAGACCAACAACCACAAAGTCACTTAATCCCTTTTCCTCCTTGAACTCTTCATCCTGTTCCACCGGCTGATGCAGGAAGAAGCTCTCTGCATCATTTAGGACTCCACCCACCCCACACCCTCTTTCTGATGCTCTCCCTGCAGGCAGGAGGCTGTGGAACAACCAGAGTAAGTCCACCAGCTTCTATATTTATCATCAGTCTATTTCATTTAATAAAACACAACAAATGTCAAAATCAAATCAAAACAGAAAACACATTTTTTTCCAAATAACTGAATGAAGCGGAGCAAAGAAGTAAAACTTCTGTGATCTGCCCCCTTCTCATCTGACCATCAATACAACACAGTGTCAGCTACCACTCTGGTAAATGATTAAATAATGAACATAATATAGTCGTATAACGCAGCGCATCTTCTTTTCTTTTTTCTTTGGTATTGGCTTTTTACCCCACGAACAATAACATTAACATAACTACTATCATTTTTCTCTTAAATACAATATTTAATTTAGCCTCTTTTGTGTCTCTGTCTAAGACGTTCCATAAATGATCACCCTTTACAGAGATGCAGCGCTCCTTTGCTTCTGAAATATGCTTTCATGCAGATTTCTGCACCTTTAAGTGAATAACAACTTTCTGTGTTGTTCCTCTCTGTGTCATGAATGAGCGATGGACGGGCATGGCCACGGAGCGGAAGAAGAAGAGAAAGAGACCTCCAGCAGGACCAGACTTGGGAAGGAAATCCTCCTGCATCAAAGGGGTGAGACAGATGACATCAGCAGATACTGGAAAGTCTCTGGAAAAACTAGGGCCTTGAAGGCAGCACGTTACTTGTCTGCCACAACAGAAGTGAAAATGACTTTTGTAAAAAGCTCTGCTACCTCTGTACCATCACAGAGACGCAGTCTGGATACTTTTTGTCTTATTGCTCCAAGTTTCCACTGCCTCAGCCCAGATGCCTCCGAGCCCAGAGAAGTGGACGATGCCACCGGACGAGGTTGACATGGATGGAAGTTGCTTTAGTTGCTTTAGTGGCAATAACCTGATGAAGGTTTGGCACAGTAATCCCTTCTGTGTGTGTTTTTATCTGCTTCTTACAGGGAGGCCGTCTGAGGGATCAGAGATCACAGATGGCCAGCTGCAGCCTTGAAATTCCTGCAGATTCCTTTAATCATTCTTTATAATATTTGGGTTATGAGGAATAAATATTTTAATCCCTTCCAATCATTGCTTGAGGAACCTTCTTTTTAATATTTCATTTAGCATTTGTTGACAAACTGGAGTCATTCTGCTTATCAGTGCATGTCAAAGACCACATATTGCTTTTTTAAAACCTTTATCAAGCATTTTTCTGGACAATTTACAGCTATTGGATAGAGAATTTTCTAAATATTTATAGATAAATCAAAGCTGATGAAGTATTGCTAGTTTACACTGACTGTAAAGTCTTTTCCATGGCTTTTCTAAACAAAAAGCACTTGACAGACAGATTTAAGGTTTGCTTTATTAAGTTTTTTAATCTGATAAATTACTGTAAAGTAATTCAGTGGTCTACCTTTTTTACATACGTTTCAGTGTTTCATTAAAAAAAAAAAACTCCTCATGCATTTTTCCATTGTAAAACTGTTCTGGTTAAAAGAGCCAAGGCATTACCAGCGAGCTGTTTGAAAGCCCTAACGGTGGAGTTATTTGGGGTTTTCCCGATGCAGAGCGCTCATCTGTTCAGCTGCGTTTCTGGGAACTGACTCCGATCACACATCCAGTGCAGCTGTCTGCCTAGATGCACCGTCTGGTTCCCTGAAAGTTCATCCGACTCAAGCCCGACTCCTCTCTGCAGCCATCAGCCGCCACACATTTGGGGCATCGGAGCAGGGCCCGCTGGCACCAATTCACGTCATCAGCCAGGTGTATTTACAGGTGATTATATCAGCTAATCGGTGGATTACAGCATGTTGAGTCCACACAAGCCTCTAAGCTGCAGAGAAAAGACAGAGTGCTCCCATGGGATTTTCGCTTTAATCTGGCCCCAGAACCCAGCGGCCCCTCCCGTTTTCACATCTGGCCCACCGGGATTAACTCTTGTAATCCTTCATTTTAAAACTATTTTATCATGCTTCACTGCTGATATGCTGGACTTTAATTATTAAAATGCAGCTTTTTATTTTAGCTGTGAAGTAATTACACATCCACGTTCTATTAGCCTGGGCTAAGTAAGCAACGAGGTTGTGCCACAGTGAACCGAGGCCCGGCCATGGCTGCTGGCTAGCCGCCTCCCCGGCATCATTTACAGCTGCGGGATCGTGCACTGCAAGACGTAAACACGGGTCGGCTGCTTTGCACACACGCTGCATTTAACGACTGTAAGATCAAGCAGCCGAGTGGAAAATAAAGAGGAAATATTGCAGAGTTCGTCCTCCTCTGCATGAGGTCTGGTGGGAATGTGCAGCCGGGACACCGGAGGGTTAACACCACTTGCTGTGGCAGATGTCAGAAACCATGCTGTAAAAAATGTCTGATTAACACAAAGGGGCACTTTGTCAAAGCCTGATTATAGGAGCACTTTCATTTATTAAACTCTGCCAATCCCCCCGTACTCTCTCCGAGCAGGGATTAAAACCAGGTAGACACCATTGTCTATCCAAACAATCCCCCTTTAAGCTGTAGCTGTTCCTGGTGCCCCGGCCCGGCCAGGCTGGCTGGCTGTAATCTCAGTACAGGCTTATAGGTCACTACTACCACTACACATCTCATCAACATCATCCCCTTTAAAGGGTCTAGGTGATTGGATTTAGGACATGTTTTACAGGGGTGGGAAAAAAGAGTACAGCAAACTGAGGCGTGTTTACAAGCGCTGTGCTGTGAAAAGGCGCGCGGACGAGCTGCGGCCATATGGAATGGATCACCCTGGCAACATCTGCCGCCGATCGCAGCCTGCTCTGCCTTCAGATGACCTTCACATGCAGCGCAGGAGCATCTGCCTCCTCTGCCACTGATGGAGCTCATCAACCAGACAAACGGAGAGCAATATCCCTCTTTGCAGTGCAACAATGATGACAAATGATTTCTGCATCCTGTTTGTTGATGTGCCATCATTCTGGAAGATTCTGTTTCGTATTTGTCCTCCCATGTTTTTTCATCTTTTCTATTTCCTGTTTCCTCTTTTTCTTTCAGACGACAGTGTTTGCTGCCATCTGAGAGCCAACATTACATAACCGTATGTTATTAGGCCTGAAACTACATAGTGTTGCATTACACTGATCTTTTGTTGTTTCCCTGGACCATTACCAACCCCTTCACTAATCGCACAGCACATGGAGTTTGTGAACATCATATTTACAAGTTTTTTAAATAAAAGTTTTAAAGTCCTAAATCCCAAGGAAAAATTCTTAAAAATAGAAGAAAAAAAACTTTATAAAGTCGGTCAGGACGTACAACACAAAATCAGTAAAAGGTGGGATTTATGGGGGGATAGTAGGGGTGGAACGATACGTTGATTTACATTACTATGTTGATACAGTGATCCAATAGCATCCTCCTAAAACTAAAACATCAATACGGTAATCATGCTTCCTGGCTGGGATGTGTGCAGTTAAAAGCTCTGACAGGTAACCGTTCAAGCACCGAAAGACAAACAGTCAAATCTTAAACTGGATCCTTTGAGTGACAGGAAGCCATAATGGGGCTGAAATGGACCCGCCTTATAATTCCAGACAGAAGATGTGATGGTGTAGAAGCAGCTGCTGAAGATTTTCTCTTCTATAAAGACTAATCCAGCTGCAGCCTGCATCCAGTCTCTTCTCTGAGCTCTCTCGTGCCAGTAAAAGTCAGTCCAGTGCTGACTATTGTCTTATCTTTTCCACTTTTGTCCTCGTCCTCGCTTCCTCCGATAAAAGTCTCTACTGCATCAGCCATGGTGAACATTCAGAGCAACCAGTGTTGGCATCCAGTTGCCAGGTGATGCCGTGCCGTAAGGCAAAATTCTGCTGGAAAGTGACTGGATAAAAAGTTGTGCAGTGTGGGTTCTCAGCATCCGGACGCAGCAGGACAACAACGGCTTCAAGAATCTATACATAATGAATCACTGTGAAGTCAAAAGCACTGAGTTTAAAGCTGTCGAGTCATGTAGTGCTACTTCAGAACATGTGATGTCCCATTTTGACCTGGTGGCAGAATTCCTGATATTGGGAAACATCATCATCTGAATCAGTGTAATTAATCTAGATCTGCTGCTCTTTTTCTTCTTAACTTCATCTCACTTAGTGATACACATCCGTTTTTACGCTTTAGACCTGCAACCTTTTCTAATGAACAGCAGGGACGGTACAGATTTTCCCCCTTTGTGCTATTGCCTTTTATTTTGGTAACATTTGGAAGACATTCAGCCACTTCAGTTCTTATTTGATCTTATTCTTCCTGCAAACACACCTCAGGGTGCACAACAGTGTTGTTGCATTGCATTTCAAATGTGAAATCCCTCACATGCTCCCAGAACCAGGCAGGCCCTCATCTCTTTTAATTTACTTTTTTTAATTGGAAGCAACATTCACAGATAGCAGTAGCACAGTACAACGTAACAGATAGGACCTCCAAATGCCTATTTTTCCCCCAGTCTTCCCATCCCACCCCCTTCCCTCCCACCTCAATGGAGAACAGCTATCAATGCAAGGGAATATCAACATGTAGAGCTATAGAAAATGTGTACCACAAGTGAAATTATAATTGAAATATACATATATACATACACACATATACATACATACATACATATAATAAAATAATAAAATAACAAACATTAAATTAATTAATTAAAAAAATAAATAAGTGAGTAAATAAAATCAAATTAAAAAACAAAAAAAAAAGGGGGGGGGGGGGGGGCG
>JAVQJG010149445.1:0-31468 GCA_036024015.1 Craterocephalus amniculus
TATATTATATTATATTATATTATATTATTATTATTATTAATGCTTTTGTCTTTCAGATCCTCAGAGTCCTGTCCTGAGCGGTTTCCAGCAGGACGACAGCTTTTTATCCTTTCCTGCCTCCACACCGAGCGCTGCAGTGTTGGAAATATCCGAGAACATGCGAGCAAAGATTTATTTTATATTCTGCTGTCTGGGTAAAAGAGTCACTGAAGAAGCTAATTTAATGACGTTTAAAAGATGTTTCATGCTAAATTTCACAAAATTCCAACAGCCTTAGAGCTCGATTTCAGTTTACATAAGCATTTAATAATAATACATCTAACACAAAGCTAATTCAGTGTCTCCTGGATATTTAATGTATTATATGAATCATTTATAAAAAGATGAAAACTGCGCTATTAATCCGAACATCTGTCTCGCTTGTTTACCTGCAGGCTTTCAGGGGCTTCCTGGATTGTCCACAGAAGATTACGTGACTCTGAGCATCGTCAAAAGATATCTGGACTTTAAGGTGAATCATTTTGTGTTTAGGTCAAGTCGTCTTTAAGAGTTCACTGCATTTTAGCTCCTGTGTTCTGCAGGTTGGAGAGGTGTGGGAGGAGATCAGCAGGGAGCTGAGTGTGGATGGCGTGAGGCCCATCAGCCCCGACCAGGAGGCTCTGAATACCATCTGCAAGATTTCTGAAGACACGGCGAGGAGGGTCTCAGCAGAGCAACGAAGCATCCTGGAGCAGCAGCGGGAGGGGGACGTCAGTGAGGAGATGCTGGCGTACAGAGAGGTGCTGGGAACTAAAGCTGATCAGGATTCTCATTAAATTAACGTAAATAAGCATTTTTGTGTCTTTTTATTGCAGATGAAGTCTCATCTGAGGCAACAGGAGCTCGCAGACAAATCCTGGAACAAATATGTTTCCAAGGCGTCACGTTATGAGACCCTGAAGGTTTCGTGTTCTTCACAAATCGACTAAGAATCAATTTGAATATGTGTGTTATTTATATGTCGCTTTGCTGTAACTGAACTCATGTTGTCACTGCAGGAAGAAAAATCTGAGAGGGAGGAGCATGCAGCTTTATTCAGATCTAAACCAAACCAGGAGGATGCTGCCATCCGTCCTACAAAGGTGTCCCATCACCACCGTTTATAATCACAGTTTTTATTTGCTCTTTAGTAACATTTCTGTGTTTTTCTGAATGTTGCAGCATTTCATCGGGCACGTCTTGGCCATGGAGAGCACTGATCTCCAGGGTCCTGCAGGAATGAAGGTGAAGCTGGCCAGAACGGTGATCCGACCTGAACCAGCAACACGAGACCTTGTGAACCATTGATCCCACAGAGGAGGCTGGTTCAGCACATTTATGCAACACATTACAGACTAAACCTGCAAGCAGACAGCATGTTTCACCGCTGATTATTTTCACTTCGTATTTCCTGCTGCAGCTTTTCCCGGGACTGCAGATATAAAGTGAATGGGCAGAAAATGCAGACATGAGCTCACTCGATGAACACAATCAGGACCTTGTTATGTGGTCTACTGCCTCTCACAAACACTCGCACAAACACACACACACACACAAAAACAGAAACATTATTTTCCCAGGAAAGGTTTATCTTTACTTGTTGTGTTAGAGCTTCAGGTTTGCTGCACAAAGCCGTGAACAGACGTATGTCCTCATAACACAACTAAAACAAGCCCAAACACACAATTATTTGCTGCTTTCTTTCAGCTGGTCTGATCAATGATTACAACTTTAGATCATTTTTATTGGGCTGGGATGATTTTTTTGGGTGCAGATTTGATTTAAATCGCGATTCTCATGATACTTCGATATTGCAGATATTTTCCAGAGAACGAAAAAATCTTTTTTCTTCATTTCAATAAGGAAAAAACAAAAAACCTTAACCAGACCAACCTTCTTATGCTATAATGCCTGAAAAGACATGGTAAAAAAGATAAATAGAAATAATAATAAAAAATAAAAAAATTAATTAAAAATTGATTTTGACATTTTTTGCATTTATTTGAAAATATCTAGATTTTTTTAAAACAAAAAAAAAAAGATTTTCAAATTGTGAAATAAAAAATCCAGATATTAAATAACTTAATTTGATTTCCCCGCCCCTGTTTATGTAACCAGTGGATCACCATAAACACTGATTGTGTAGCATCATGGTCTTACAACACACTTAAATTAAATCTACTTATATCCTGTGAAGTTGATAAAAACCCACAGCTTACTGGTTAACCTGCTGGTTTTCTATAAATTTAGATGATGTACAGTATAAGTGTTTTATCGTCCTGTGAGTTGGGCTTATGTAAGCCACTGCAGCGCATTGACACACATGTTCCTTCAAGCGTGCAACACGCTGCACAGAGCACTTCTTCTTCTCCCCCTGCTTTCACCAACTTCACCGGCTGGATGCTCAGATCGTCCGTGACAGTCGCACTGGGAGGCTCTCACTGTACAAAAGAGCAGGAAAACACAGGAGCCTCTTCAGCGCTGCAGACAGCCGAGGGGCTTCACATGCACTCGGGGTCTGCCGTGGATGAAGGCGAGCGTCTGGATCCAGGCTGGATGCAACGCCACGAGGACTTCCCAACGACCTAAACTGTGAGTGTTTAACTAAAGAATGCCGGTGAGAAGAAAAAAGTTTTAGTTTTGATGTTAACATGTGGCCAAGGACACTAATGCAGATCTAAATAGATATTTAAGTTGTTGGTTAAGGTCATTTTTGTTAAAGTTGTTATGTTTTCCAGATAATCATGTTATAAATTTACAGCTGTTTTAATAAAATGCTCACTAGTGGAACAAAAATACTTCCATAAATATCTAACAGCTACTTTACAACATGCAGAAAACATTTTAATGACACAGCAAAATTTTAAATATTGATGCAAATTCTAACATCTATAAAAATGTGTTTAATTGACCTTTTTAGGTGGGTTTTAAACCCACATTTAAATTAGATTATAATTGGAATAATTTTATTTTCCTTTGGCCTTTGATCAATCCTGAGAGTTTATTTTATTATGATTATTTTGATATTTATGTAGTTCGGAGGTTTCTCCAGACTTCTTTACCAATAATCTGCTCTGTAGACGCTGATAAACCAAAATTATTTACAATCTACCATAGAGACATATTTCTTGAATTTATTGATGATTCTCAGAAGTGATGACCCATGACTCATTCTGGAAAGGTGGATGCTGTTTTTTTACCTAATCCTGGCTCCCTCACCTGCCGCAGTTAATCTGCTGGTTGGAGAATCTTCCAGAACCACGCAACTTTAAATTCTATAAACTTTTCTGTTTTTGACTTTTAGGAAATTTTCTAAATTCTGTGGAAATGTAGATTTGTAGATCAATACATGCTCACATCTAGATGCCATTGTTTGTTAGTCTGAGATACTTTAGGAACATTTTTCTCTTACATCGGTTTCTGTTTTCATTATTTAAGTATCTAATTCCATCAGTCGGGTCTGGTTGGCAGGTTTTAGGTGTTTAGAATTAAGCTCAGTGGTAAACTTACGACATCAATCACTTCAGTTTTGTTTTTGTTCAACTAAAGAAAGTTCAGGAAAATCCAGTGATTAATCTCCTCAGTGCAGTTACCCGGAGCCCGTACAAGGCCTCGGTCTCCTGGTGACGTGATATAAATCTGTGCGCCCCATGTACGCAGCATGTAGATGTTAAACGGAAGAGGCCCTGGGATGGAACCTTGGGGAACTCCACGTGTAATACTTGTCTGCTGAGATATAAAGTTACCCGGTGACACTGATTAATTCCTGTTCTCTGTATGTTTTCAAGCAGTTTAGACCTGTGCCAGAGATCCAAAAAAGTTTGATTCATGTAATTCAAGGAGTCGCAAGCCACCACCTCATAAAAAGAACGATGAAGTTAGATTATTGTATGCTTATATGCAGACTTTTGCAGAGGTAAGCGAAGTTTTCCTCTCTTGCAGATAATCTGTTGACTCATTGGAGAAGGTTCAGCTGCAGAAATGATGATGATCAGACTGGGAAGACTGACTCCGGGATACTTCCGGCTTCTGCAGGTTTGATTCTGTTTGAGACATTAACCCTATAAAGCCAAATGCATCATATACATATGTTTCTCAGACATGTTGCATCACTTTATGGTAAAAACTTTGCACAAAACTCTGCAGAATACAATATTATATAACACGGCCCCCGAAAAAATTGTTATTTTTTACAAATTTTTGTTAAAGGGCTAAATAAGTACTTAAGATTTTAAAAATTAGACTTTATTCGGCAGTTTTTCCTGAGTTGGGCTTTAAAGGGTTAAGCATCACCTCAGCGGGATTTAATCTGTCTCACCATCTCCTCAAAACAAACTTGCTCAGATCTGTACTTTGGATTGATTTAATTTTAATGAAGATCAGAGAGCTGACACAGCTGATCTCAGAAGAGTCGGTTTATGTAACCTGCTGCCTCCAACCCACAGCATGCACTGAATGTACAGACCGAACCTACAAAGATGGAAACGCTCAGTCACTGTGCAGACGGTTTTTAATATATCCTCTCAAAAAAAAAACGATACTAAGACCTTAAAACATTCAATATATTATTGTAAATTTACTGCATGTAAGAGTTTCTGACTTTTAATTTGGAATAAGTTATAAAATAAGTTGAATCAGGACCGAAATTTCAAATAAGTGAAGCAAATAAGCTGCATAGTGAATCCACTCAGTTTCTGAGCTAATATAGTTTTCACTATATTCTCTTGTACTGTGAGAAACTGTAGCTGATTCTCAGAGATGGGAACGCTCCGTTTACAGCGACGAATAGTCATGCAGGTTCATTTTTTGTCACATGTCATGTACAATACAACACAAGGTGTTTTACAATAAACATCAAATGATGGAAACAGGATGCTCCCATTTAAACAACAAAATACCCACATCAATAGTCCAACAGTCCATTATTAGCAGCATAACTCCACCTTTTCTGAAAGAAAACTATACATAAACATATTTATGTTTACAAAATACACTAAATATATAGCATTAATTAGAATTTTTCAAAGTACATTGTGATAGACCTGCATCTATCTATCTATCTATCTATCTATCTATCTATCTATCTATCTATCTATCTATCTATCACACCTATTTAACCAAAGCAAAGACCGTCCCTCTGTCTGTCCCTCCTGCAGAGGCAGATGTCCGGCGAGGTCCGGATGCATTCGCACAGCAGCATCATGGAGCCCATCGCCATGACGATGGCCACGGTGGGGATGGGAGTGTCTCTGTACAGCGCCAGGCAGATGGCAGCCGAGTCTCTGAGAGCTCACTGAGCAAATCTGAGCAGCTTCGTGGACTCTGCGCACGGTGATGAGTGAATGTTCGTGGACGTCGGAGAAGGTCAGAGAGGCGAGACGTGTCGTTTCTGGAAGGAAAATCTACGTTTGTCAGAAAGAAAGCGGGATGTTGTTGCTAAGGGTTACAGGTGGTTTCACATTTGTGATATTTAGGCTGTAAACAGGAGTTTAATCAGGGTTTTTACTCTACTGCATGAACATTTGCTTTATGCAACTTACAGTGACACAATAAATAAATAAAACATACTGAAAGGTTTGCATGAAATTCTCAAGTTTTCCTTCCAGTTCTTCAAATCACTTCTTTATTGTTCTTGTTGTCATTCAAAACAGCTGATATTTAAACTCTGAGTTTATATTATTTACAATGAAGCTTTAGTTATCTTAGTCTGTGTCCACTGCTGAATGCTCATGTTTCTAAGATAAAAGTGCAGATTTGTGTGTGATTTTTTTGTACAAACACAGTAATAATTCTTAAATAAGTATGCTGAGGTCATGGGTGTCTGTGTGCAGGCTGGTGTTTTCAAAGCGCTCTCTGCTCCTCAGGCTGCAGGCGGGCGGCTGCACGCTCTGTGAAGTGAAGCTCTGTGGCATGAATGAAATACCACAGACCAATGAGATGCCGAATGTAACTTCAAAGCGCATGAGTCTGATCATAAACTCTTCTATCTCATGGCAGTTCTCCCACACGGTGAGTTGGAGGATATCAGACACATCTGGGCAAAATCCAAGCTACTTTTAGGACTTGTGGCTCGATTACGGCACTAGGAAGTGTGTGTTGGCCGGGAGTGTCCAAATACAAAAACATAGATTCCACCAGCAGGTTATTTCCACGTTTGCATGGAGAAAACACTGTTTCTCAAAGCCGAATATGAGCCTTGTGTGTGTGATTTCCACGTTTTTCCTGCTGCTACAATTTAACGACCTGTTAAGATTACATAATGGATTAATTATGGTTAAAAGCTCCTGCTTTAAAGGTAACAGCTACTGAAATTAGATCAGGTTTTAGATGTTTCCCTGCTCCAACACACCTGATTGATTCAGATCCAACAGCTTATCGTGTTCTGCACAGTGACTCACTGATTAGATCAGGAAAACATAAAAACCTGCAGCCATGCAGGACTGACGTTCCCATTCCTGATCAATATGGACATGAGGACTATAATTTTCCCTCAACACAGCCGACCCGAGGGTGCAGAACCAATGATTTATCCAGAAGATTTTTGTACATTTCTGAGACTGCAATGGCCAGCAAGATCACCTTGGTTACATCTGTGTGTGAAATCCAGGGATTTTTAAGGGTATGGGAACCTTCAAATAACAGTTGGGAGGCCTGTTTCAAGAATATTATACAAGATGTGAACTTTAAAAAAGAACTTGTCTGTATTATAAAAAGTATTTTGTCTCAGATTGGAAAGAAAGGAATCATAATGCAGAATAAAAAATGGAAAGATGATATTTAGTCACACAAATTCATTTAAAGCTAACAGAGTTACCCAGCTTAACCTTAAACCACTACCCCGATCCGACGTCTTCCCACAGTTTATACATCGGTAGGCCATGTATGTAATGTTGGATAGAGCGATTTCATTTTGTCATCTTCTGCCACTAAGTTAGAAAAAACAGATCTGTATGGAATTTATATAGAACTTTATCAAATGTGTGAGAGCAGCCCAGACTGCTTTATGTAGCGAGATAAAAAAATATTAAAGTCCATCTGAACTCCAGCAGTTCACCTGTTCATGCTGCATCCTTCTCTTTGATTTCTTTCTTGTGTTGTTCTCTCAAATGTAAGTCGCTTTGGATAAAAGCGTCTGCTAAATGACTGTAGTAGTAGGAGGACACAAATAAAACAACTTACATAAAACACTTAAAAAATAAAATTTCAACATTATTAAAGTAAGTTGCCAATAATAATTAATGACTGATTTAGTGACCAAAGCAAGAAGAAAAGTATTGTTGGCTCATAGAAGGACAGACCTCCTCGTGTCATTCAGCTCTGCAGGAGCCTGGGGGTGTTGTTTTTGTGGAGCTTGTTTTCATCATCTCGAGCGGCTGGAGTGTGTTTTTACGTAAAATATAAACCCTGGAGGTGTGAGTTTCAGCTCTGCGGTGATGTGTGCTCCTCCACTCCAGTGGGCGTCCCTTTAACTTATAAAAAGCCAGAAGAAGACGGGGTGGCGGTGTCTGCCTGATGGGTATCAGCTGTTCAGAGTCGCGCTTGATGAAGAGGCACCACCAACCGGCCGCAGACAGAACACACTTCAAACCCCTCCAGCGCGCGAGCCAGAAGCTCGTGACCTGCTCTTGTGATCCACCTTCTGCTGAGGATGAGGAGTGCGATGGAAGACCATCGGGGGTTTTACTCCATCTGTGCGTAATTTTTAACATGCTTTTAGAGTTTGTGCGTAAAAGTCCGCGCCTCTCCGTGGCGCGCCACGCTTCTTCTTCTTCCCCGTCCTCTCCTCATCTTCATCAGGTCTAGAGCTGACGACGCCGAAGCGGTCCAGCCCATCTGAAAAATGGCCGTGCTCGGTTCCTCCCGGAGGGGAACCGCTGCGCGTCTGGCCGGCCTGGTGGCCCTCTTAATGCTCCTTTTCCTCCGCGTTTCCGCCGCGAGTCGTGCTGTTGGTCCGGGAGGCAACCAGACGCAGACTAGTCCAGTCCAGGAGGACCCGTATCAGCTAAACAACTCCACGGGTCGCAGGAAGGCTTTCCCCGTCCTCGACTTCGACTGGGAGCACGTCGGGAAACCCTTTGAGATCGCTCTGTGGATCCTTCTGGCTCTGCTCATGAAACTCGGTGAGTGTCGCTCTGATGTCATTAATGACGCCAAATTCATCAAAACGCCCTCATCGCTCCTGCGGGGAGGAAGGTGGAGTTCCGGGCTCTGAGGAAAGTTTGAGACAGTTTAAAATGAGAAATTAAGAGTCATAAAAGGTTCGGTTTGATCAACTTTACTTACGTGTGTGTCAAGAATTCCTGTTTCTCTGGGAATCTATGTAAGATTGTTTTTCTGCTTTTGCACCCAGTCATGCTTTTTCCTTCTTGGGAACTCTTAAGCACTTCAACAGGAAACATCCATCATAAAAGCTACCGGGCTCCCACAGGCCTCACCTCTACCCAGCAGCTCTTCGCCATTCAGTCTGTAAACTGGCAACTGATGATGAAAATCAGAAGCAAAATAGAATATTCATCATTTTGTATAGACAAGCAACTCTAAAAACAAGTTATTAAAAGCTTTCATATTTAATCAGTCAGCAGCTGGAGCAGGGAAGCCCAGACTTCCCTCTCTAGTGCTACAGCTGGAGGGTCCCAAGGCACTCCCAGGCCTGTTGAGAGATAATTCCTCTAGTCCTGGGGTGTAAAACTCATGGAGTTCAGGAGCCACATGGCACAATTTGATCGACCAGTAAATTGGCAACATAATAATCTCAAAATAATGAAAACTTCACATTTTTCCCTTTTTTTGTTTTGGTGTACAAAAAGTACAAATCACCTTGTCTAATGGTCTAAATGTTTAGATAACACTGAACAATCTGAATTTTCTTTTTAAAAAATGCAATTTCCATAATATTGTGTGCCATTTACATTTTAAATCATTTACATATTTTGTTTTAATTTTGTGTAGATTCAATAAATACGATTTAAAAAAAAATCTTATAACAAATATATGTGAACATACAATAAATTAAATTTTCTCATTTTTAAATTTGACATTTTATTTATACAATTCACCTGAGATAAAACCTATTTCATAATTTTTATACAATTTATTTATTTTCATATTTACTCCATTTTATATTTATACAACTAACGGATCACAATGGATCTAAAACCATGACAAATCGTTTAATTACAGGTGTTTGAAACCAAAAAAATTCAGTATATCTCATTTTTATCGGAGTAACTTTGACTAAATTCATCCCCAGGGCTAGATTAGCCTCTTTGCCGGGCCGGTTTTGGCCCCCGGGCCGTATGCTTAACACCCCTGTGTCCTGGGCCGAACCCAAGGTCTTCTCCCGGTGAATTTTCATATAAAAAGAAAACTTTACTCTCTAATATTCTGGCATTTCTGTATTAGGAGCTGGAGTACGTTGTCTCACTTGAATGTTGAAGTCCAACCTCGCTGCTTCCAGGGGGATTTTACTCTGCACTCTGAAAAAAGCGGGTAATAACAATCTGTGCTTTTTAACATATATTAAGGTGACTGTTTATATTAATGGTAAACTATGAAACCCTACTGAAATTGCACTTATTCCTGGGATTCTAAAACCAAACTAAACAGCAGATTTGGCCCAGGCAGGTTCGTTTCTTTACATTTTTAATAGAATTCATCGTCACAGAAAAAGAATTTCTGTAGAACAGGGTTAAAGCTGCTGCTGATCAAGGCTCTGATTGGCTGATTATCAGTGTGAGCTTCACTATAAACACAGAAAACTCATCAAGCATAACTTGTTTGGCAGGATTGCAGGAGAAAACCTTTTTATAAAAACATGGCATGCAGCATAATTTAGGTTTACAAAACAGCACCTGAACACACCACAAAGCTTCTGGGACATATTGGGGGTTTTCCTGCTGAACAAAAATGTTTCAAATGTGCACCAAGGTTTAATTATTAAAATTTAACAAATAAAAACTGTGCCTGTTTATTGGAGGAAAAGTTGGTTTGTTTTTTAACTATAGTAATAATGACGCTGAAGTTCACTAGTAGGGAAAAGTAGAGGGATCAGAACTGCACATTTAACAGCTGCTATGATCTGCTAATAATTCTGGGTTATTTTGGGACGAGCCAGATTGAGTCTGTTTACTCTTGTCGGAAGCAAAGTTTAAACTTGGACTTATTACGGTGATAAACTAAACCTCCCTGGAGGTTTGTTCTATTTATTCTCTTGTGGTGACCTTTATCTCGGACACAGCTGCACACTTCCTTTAGTTACTGTGAAACTTTTACTGAGGGCTTTCTTTCTACACAATACATGTTGTTTAACACTCAGTATAATCTTTAAAAATGAGGAATTTAAATCTTTTTTGATCCCAAACATTTACCTGTTGCAGCTGTTTTCACATCAATCCAAACCAAAAGATAAAATAACTTATTTGTGCTAATTTCACTGATCCAGTAGATATTTATTTATTTAGCTACGGCTGATTTAATGATTTGGTTTATCGGCTCATCAGTTTCGCTCATTTATCAGGAAGACTTCGCTAAACCTGATGCAGTTCAAATACAGTCTTTTAATGTTGGAGATTTCCATCGGGGTCAAATTTAATCACAGGTTTTTGGTTGTAAAATGTCGTTCACATAAAATTAAAACATTTTTAAGTTTTTACTTTCTTTAATTGACTAACAGAGGCTACTTATGCATGTTCTGGCTTTTACATCAGAATGTACATATAGTTCCACTAAAATCTTAACTTTTGTTTCCCTACACTTTTGCTTGCATGTGCACCTGTTCATTGTTTAAGTGTTTGCAGGAAAACAGCCTGTTAAGCAAACCAGTGTCTCCTCACATGTTTCATCATCACATAAAACACATAAATGTCTAACTGGTGATATGAAATATCTTTTAACTTGCTTGTCTTCAGAAGTCAAGTGCAGCAGAACAGTTTCCCAAAATTATTAATACACTTTTAAAGGCAACAGGTTTATAACACGTTACTTTAATTAGTGAATACATCTTTAAAACCCCTGATTATCTTTTCAGTTTGGTTTATTTATATATTCTCAGTTCCTGCAAAAGTAATATAATTATTCTAGATTCTATTTTATAGATGCGTTCAGGACACTAGTTGTACAAAAACACGGGAGGGAATAAATAAACCCAATATCTTAAAGACCTAAAATGAGTGGTGCTGAGTTTAAATGGAAGCTGGTGTAGCTCCAGCAGGACGTATGCATGACTGGAGGAGAGCAACCCATGAACCAGGAGCCAAACTGGGAGCCGGTTCCATAGAAACCAGTCTGACGGCTGAAGGTTCTGGCTCCCATTCTGGTTTTAGAGGTCTGACCGGAAAATATAACACCTCTTAAAATTTAATGGAGCTCGGTCGCTGAGTGCTTTTTATAAGCGAATAGAAATGTTTTTTAATTATATTACCGACTTTACGAACAGTCCCAGAAATTTGATGGAGGTAAAAAAAAAGTGACTCCTTGGTTTGTTAGTAACAGCAGCTGGAAGATCTACATGTTTCAGTCGTGTTTTGAAGAGATTTGGTTGCAGAAAACGATGTCTTGTATGAAAATTATTTGAAAAGGCATCAGATTTAAATCGGTCATGACATTTTAGAGGATAATGATGATAATGAGCCGACGCTCCAGCTGGCTTTATTTCTCCCTCAGGACACTTTCAGATGCAGTCAGACTTTTTCCGAGGTTGTTATTCTCTGTCGTCTCAACATGCAGGCTGGGTCGGCGCTGCGAGCACAGAGCGGCTCTGTCATGTTATCTGCTGGTTCAGCTGTCGTCTCTGAGGGCCGGTCCCACTTCCTGTCCTAATGCAGCGCTCGATAACAACAGAGATCTGTGTGCGGAGTCAGGAGGAGGCGAGGAAGGCTTCACATAAGACCTCTGACTGCATAAAACATTAGTTAGAGCAGCCCGGAGCTGGGTCACATGACCGGCAGACTGAATGCAGCAGGACTCCTTCCTCTGTGACGATACACTGAGCTTACATTTTTATTCATTCATGCACAAAGTCATATTTCTATTTATTCATGCATTCATGCACAGTCATATTTTTATTTATTCATGCACAAAGTCATATTTTTATTCATTCATGCACAAAGTCCCACCATGAAGTTAGTGATTGCTGATTATTGTTCCAACTTGAACTCCATTAACAACCAGTTTCTTTCCGAAGTCGTCCTTTTTTATCCGTTTGATAGTGACGGCGTTTTAATTAAACAGAAGGAAAAAAACTTTTTCTGAGTTCAGTAGAAAAATATTTCACCTTCATCTGAATTATAAAGACAACTGACCTGAAGTAACCCCAGGCAGAACATGACATCCCACTGGTTGGGGGGTGGGTGGGGGACTTCGGCCATTTTCTCAGTGGTGTGCTCCCTATTGACGGCTAATCCTGCTTCATCAGACCTGCTACATCCTCCGGGATGAATAAGTTTGGTTTATCAGCCTCAGGCTCCAGAAACGAACATAACAGATCTCATTGCTCCATCAAAGGAATCAGAAAAGTGGAGTTTTTAGGGTAAAAAAAGTTGCATGTATGGTTGGGCAGATCTTTTCTTGGGGCTTTTTTTTTTTTTTTTACAATATTGCTTGAAATCCTCTTCAAACCCTGACTTCAGCCAATTAATTAAGCGATTTAGCACATAAATAAAATATTTAGTCACCTGATATTATATTTAGTCATCATAATCGGCTTGTTTTAAGCGATTGAATGGTGATATCTCACTCATTAGCCCCGCCCCATCTGGACATTTCGCTGCTCTGGAGACGAGGCTTCAGTGTGAAGTCTGAATAAAGAGGTTTTTAATCGGTTCAGACAGTTAAACCTACAAACACAACCACAATACAAGCATAGATAAGTATCCAGCTGTCTATTAAAAAAAGAATAAATGAATAAAAACTATACGAAAATTTAAAGTTCCAAGACATGAAGTGCTTTTCCTTTTTTAAATGTTGATTTGTTTTTTCCAAGCTTAGAAACGTGAAAAAATTTGCAATTCCCCCCTCCTCCACTAGGGGCTGGCTGAGCCAATCCCCATTGAGTTCCATATTAAAAGCAACTTTACAGCAGAATGAAACATGTTTACAGCCTGGAACAAAAACCATTTTAACTTTAAAAGCTCAGCTTTACCTTCATGACACCTGTGGGGGGAGGGAAAAAAATTCTGACTCGTTCCTTTTTAGATGTTATTTAATCCTAAAATTCTTCATAATTTGTGGCGCGTCCTTTTGATTGACAGGTGTCAAGTGTTTGATTAGCCCCATCTTGCAGAAACTCTATGAACCAGACTTCCCTGTTTGTCCCTGCAGGTTTCCACATCATCCCCCGAGTATCGCACGTCGTCCCAGAGAGCTGTCTGCTCATCTTCGTGGGCTTGCTGGTCGGCGGCATCATCAAAGCTATGCAGGAGAAGGCCCCCGTCCTGGACTCTGAGCTCTTCTTCCTCTACCTGCTGCCCCCCATCATCCTCGACGCCGGCTACTTCCTGCCCATCCGCTCCTTCACGGAGAACCTGGGCACCATCTTGACGTTTGCGGTGGTGGGCACGCTGTGGAACGCCTTCTTCATGGGCGGGATGATGTTCGCCGTCTGTCAGATCGAGGCGGCCCACGCCAGTCACTTGGACCTGCTGTCCTGCCTGCTGTTCGGCTCCATCATCTCCGCCGTGGATCCCGTGGCCGTCCTGGCCGTGTTTGAGGAGATCCACATCAACGAGCTGCTGCACATCCTGGTGTTCGGGGAGTCGCTCCTCAACGACGCCGTCACCGTGGTAAGTGTCGGGGTTAAATGCCGTCCTGCAGCATCCTCAGCACAGGCCTGCTTAGTCTATGAGGCTGATTTTATTGTCTTTTACTTCCAGTTTGAGATGAAAAACCCAAAATAAAGTACATCTCCACACCTACAAGGGCTGTAAATATCATCCTGTTTGCTGCAGAAAGCTGAGACGTGTGAGATAATTACAGAAGTATAAGGAGGACGATGTGTGTTATTGAATAAATTCACCCAGAATACACAAAATGGAAATGTCTTTCCTGAAAGAAAACCACATTACTGTCAAAAAGGAGCCCAGTTCTTCTAGGAATGGGTAAAGTAGTCCTAGGAAGGGGTCCTAGTATGAGTAAAGTAGTCCTAGGGATGTAAAATAGTCCTAGGGACAGGGAAAGTGGTACTAGGGACCTGAGGTAGTCTTACGAATGGGTAAAGTTATCCTATCCCTAGTCCTAGGGACGTGAAGTAGTCCTAGGGACGAATAAAGTAGTCCTAGGGACGAGTCCTAGGAAGGGGTAAAGTAGTCGTAGGAATGAGTAAAGTAGTCCTAGGGACAGGTAAAGTAGTCATAGTGAGGCTAAAGTAGTCTTAGGGACGGGTAAGTAATCTGTGGGGGCTACTGTGCTACAGTAGAAGGTAAAAAGGTTACCAGGTGTTACACATATAAATATGTCAGGACGCCATCGGCCGATGATGATGATGGGCAGAGTCAGGACGGTCTAGGTTTATTTAAATGTTTTCTAGAAAACTGGAAAACATAATTTGTGTGAGTTTTATTTAACGCACAATAAAATTGACCGTTAAAGGGATCGTGTGCTTGGTCCCGCTGCAGGTACTCTATCACCTGTTCGAGGAGTTTTCCCACGCAGGAACCGTGACGGTGGGCGACGCCTTCCTCGGCGTGGTCTCGTTCTTCATGGTGTCCCTGGGCGGCATCATGGCGGGCGTCGTTTACGGCATCCTGGGAGCCTTCACGTCCCGCTTCACCTCCCACACCCGGGTCATCGAGCCACTGTTCGTCTTCCTCTACAGCTACATGGCTTACCTGTCTGCCGAGGTCTTCCACCTGTCAGGGATCATGTCGTAAGTCGGACAGACGGTTTGTGGCTTCTTTCTCATTTTAACTTAAAAGAAGAGCTAATAATTAAACTTGTTTATAAAATGTTTAATTACGAAGCAACAATGTTTTAAAGCTAGATTTATAAAACCCCCCGCCTGATAGACATTTGTTCCATCAGTTTAATCGCCTGCGGGGTGGTGATGCGTCCGTATGTGGAGGCCAACATCTCCCACAAGTCCTACACCACCATCAAATACTTCCTGAAGATGTGGAGCAGTGTGAGCGAGACCCTCATCTTCATCTTCCTGGGGGTGTCGACAGTGGAGGGTCCTCATAACTGGAACTGGATCTTCGTCATCTCCACACTCGTCCTCTGTCTGGTGTCCAGAGTGTTGGGTAAGTACAAAAAAAAAACACTATTAAAGGGATACTGGGCAACATTTGGCCACTAGGGGGCTAAAACTGTAACTTTCCCAGGGTAATACGACACTGTTGCATAATTAAATGGTCTGTCTCTTTCTGGGCTCTTCAGACATCATGTTCCCTGCTTACTTTGTTCAGATTTGACCATTTTTTCAAGGAAAAAGCAGCATGAAGCTCAGCCCGCTGTGTTTTACAGCTGCAGAGAAAAGCTGCAGGTCACATGACCCATGAGAGACGGATCCGCTCCTGTAGTTATGTCTGCTTTCTGAAGAGGGCAGCCCCCTCAAAGTGGCTGTTATACCAGAAATCATCCGTTAATACTGATATTTGGGTCAAAAGTTTAATTTGGGGGAAATTAGAGGTTTCTGACCCCCCCCCCACACAATGATTAATTTTATGATCAGACGGGTCGTCTTACAGGATCCTGTAAATAAAAGGTTGAAGACGGTCAGTTTTTGAAAATAAGAAGGATAAATGTGGATTTTTGCATTAAATTGTGAAAAAAAAATGTAACAAATTTTAAATATACCTCTCCATAAATAGTTTAATTTTGACAGTTTAATTTTAAAAAATCCCAATTTTATTTATTTTTTTGATAAATATTGCTTAAATATTTTTTACAACTATCTGGCGACCCCTTGAACATCTCACAACCCCCAGTTTGAGAACCACTGGTCGACCTTTAAAATATTTCTATGCTACGTATTAGCCAAATCTGGAATACGGTCAGTGCAGGTTTTTTTTACATTTTAATGTTTAAATTGGTCTCATCTTCCGCATGTATAGTATACAATAACATTTTTGTGGTGTTTATGGTGAAGGGCAGATTCATGATCTCGGTATGAAATGGCTGCCGTTTGTTTTGGGGGTTTTTTTGTCCTACATTTCAAATCTTTTCCATCGAATTATTTATAAGTAACCTTTCCTTTTTTTAATATTTTCTTCTTTTCAGGAGTCATCGGCCTCACATTCATCATCAATAAATTCCGCATCGTAAAACTGACCAAAAAGGATCAGTTCATCGTGGCCTACGGTGGCCTGCGAGGAGCCATAGCTTTCTCGCTGGGATTCCTGCTGACCAACAGTGAAACAAAGAAAATGTTCCTCACCCCCATCATCACCGTCATCTTCTTCACCGTCTTTGTTCAGGTTTGGCTGAATCTGGAAAGAATTACAGAATTCAAGAAAGAAACAATTGTAAAAAAACAAACAAAAAAAACACATTTTATAAATAACTCAGATATATTTTTGCACCACTTGTTTGAAAATGAATAATTTCGCCATTTATATAATTTAATGTAAACAAAACACGCACTTTTAAACCTGTTTAAGTATTGAATCATTTTATTAAATGGGTTTTTAAAAACTTTTTAAAGTCCTGTTTTTTGATGGAAATGTTGAGTTTGTTTTTCTTTTGAAACAAAACTGATTTTTTTAAAATTTTTTAATTTTTTTATTATAGGGAATGACAATAAGGCCTCTGGTTGAACTCCTTGCTGTGAAAAAGAAAAAGGAGAGCAAAGGATCCATCAATGAGGAAATTCACACGCAGGTGATTTTTGGTTGTTCTTCCTGTCAATGAAAAAATAAAAAAAAACATTTATTTCTAGTAAAATGTGAGAAGGAACCCGTTGAGTTATAGACTCTGTCGATTTCTCAATTTATTATTCTTGATGATAATGATTTATTATTATTATTATTTACTATTATTATTATTACTATTTTTTTTATATATGTATAAACAATGATCTATAAACAATTTTTTCAGTTCTTGGATCATCTCCTGACAGGAATTGAAGGCATCTGTGGTCATTATGGACATCATCACTGGAAAGACAAGTATGTTTTGTTTTGTTTCTTTAATTTCTCTGTTTTTATCAAACTATGCGCTTCTGTGGAATTTTAGGTAAAACAGGATGTTTCTGTGTTTTAACGTGCAAATTGTATTCACCCAAATAAACTAGCCATCAAAAAGGACAAAAGAAAAACAAATTACTTGTTTTCAAGCTATTAAAGTGCTTTAAGGAATTCAATGCACCTTTTTTAAAACATAATCTTTTCCTAAAAAAACAACTTTAGTAAAACCTGTATAATGATGACTGATGTTTTGGTTTCATGCAGGCTTAATCGCTTCAACAAGACTTATGTGAAGAAGTGGCTGATCGCTGGCGAACGCTCCACGGAGCCTCAGCTCATCTCCTTCTACAACAAGATGGAGATGAAACAGGCCATGATGCTGGTGGAGAGCGGGAGCGCCGCCAAGCTGACTTCCACCGGATCGTCCGCCTCGTTGCAGTAAGCGTCAAACACGGGTCACGAGAGCAGATTATCCCCCGTTAGAGCTCGATGAGGTCCGGGTAGAATCTGCCAGTTTCATAGACAAAGGAGCAAACTGGACCTGATTCCTGTGTTTTTAAATGGAAGTACTATTAAAAAAAAAACTCTTAGACAGTCACTAATAAGAAAATAAAATATTTTTGCTTCTACATCATGGTGCAAGATTTGAGATATAACCTGAAAGCATTTTTTAAAACTGCATGGAGATGGGAGTGCTAAAAAATAAGTGAATTTAAAAGTGTGACAAGGGAGGAATGATGAAAGTATAAATTATTATGTAAGTTAATGCACAAATATAGATAAATGTGTACTTTTTCCTTTTTTTTATTTTATTTGAAAATATGTGGGCACTGTTTAAAGAAAAGTGTTGAACATTGATTTTCTTTTTCATCTTCTTTTTTTTCTATGTGTGAGATGAGTCACTCCTTCTGGAAATTCAATCATTTCCCTTCATGACTGATCAGTAATCAATTGTATACCTCAACTACTGTATACTTTTATTTTAACAAGTATAAAAGTAACTCAAATATTTTCAATTATATCTAAAGCATTTCCATACAGCTCATGTTTTCAGATCCAGAATGAGTTTCCATCTGTTGCACCTTTTTAAATTTACTGCTTTTCATTTTATGTTTTATTAAAAATGAAAAAACTCCACTTTGTTTCAGCCAAGGTTAGTTTTTAGCACTTTCTTTCTAAAGTGCTGTACAAAATAAACACACACTTCAACTTATTTAACTTGATTTAGACACCAAAAGAAAACATTTTTTAATCAAAGTGCAGTTTCTTTTCTCTTCTATATTTGTTTTTTGTATTTTATATTTCCTGTTTTCTGCCAGAAACATTCAGCAGAAAGCACCGGCCAGACGGCGAGCGATCCCGAGCATCTCGAAGACTCGTGAGGAGGAGATCAGGAAGATCCTACGAAGCAACCTGCAGAACACCCGGCAGAGGGTGAGAAAGAGGTGGAGACGCGACCCCGACCCCGATCACGTTTTAGTGATTGTTTATGATGCTTCTTTTTGTGGTTTTACCCCCTCAGCTTCGCTCCTACAGCAGACACGACCTGTTCATTGACCCACTGGAGGACAACATGAGCGAAGTTCGCTTCCGGAAGAAGCGGGTGGAGATGGAGAGGAGGGTGAGTCTCATCCCTGCCTCTAGTTTTCAGCTGATCCTGTCATTCCTTCAGCTTTTCCCGTTAAAACTAGCTCATAGGCCACATTTACATAAGAGGTTTAGTTCTGCTTTAATTCAGAATTAAATTTAATTCTGTTTTAAACGGGTGAAAATGAGCATGAAAACACAATTCCTGATCAAACTTTAATCCTGAATAAAGAGGCTGGTTTATTCCAGATTTAACCCCTGAATCAGATAATTCCTCTATCATTGAAACCTTCAATCCGCTTTAAGTTCATCCCGCTCGTTGTGAGCATGCTCCTTCCCTCGTCCTGAAAGAAACGAAGCAGGAAGGAGAGTTTTTAACTTCCGGTAGGCGTACGTACGAGCCGTGTGTCACTTCCACCATCAAACCAATCAGAGCCCTTCCCAACCCCTGGATTTAAAGCAGAATAACGTTTTGTCCATGTAAAACTTAATTCAGAATTAAAATTTCCATGTAAACCCAAAGGAGAACATTTTAATTGAGAATTAATAACATCATGTAACCCTTGCCAATGTGTAGCCTTGCTCTTTATTCGACAACAGCATTGTAGTTTGTTTATTTGCTAACTGTTAATTGAACGTATTTAATCTACAGATCTGATTTTATTTAACTTCTTTACACACAAATGTCCTTTCCTAATCATTTCATTTCTCTCACAGATGAGTCACTACCTCACAGTCCCTGCAAATCGCCAAGAGGCGGCTCCTGTGAGGAAAGTCTGGTTTGAACCAGGTCAGTAACGAATCCAGAAATGATTTTGTTGTATTGTGATGTTTTTTCTCAGTGTCCCAGAAAAGCAGCATTTCCCTTTTTTGAATTCTCATTTCAGACTTACATACGCAAAACGTTTTTTCTGCCTAAAAGTTCAAATTTTGTCCAAAATCTGGCAAGATGCTGCTTTTCTAAAGTGTTTCTGTCCATTAGTAGAGTTTTCATTCATACTGTGTGAATTACGTTGATTTCACACACTTTCCTTTTTAAATGTGAAATAAGAGCCTGGTTTGGGTGTAAGGCAGACTGTTCCATCCCTCGCCACTAGGGGGCGCCAAACGGCAAGAAAAGAGCCAAACAAAAGTGTTTTCCACCCCTGTCTTGCTGTGAAACAGCAACCAGCCATAGTAACTGACTCCATCTTCTGTATTTTTCAGAGCACAAAGTTTACAGGTACGACGACAGCCAGAGCATCCGGAGCCGAGCTGCCCAGGCCGATCCCGGCTCCCCGGATGCCGTCAGCCTGCTGGACGAGTCCCCGAAAAGGAGCAGCCGGAAAGCCGGAGGCTCCGCTGAGCAGAGGGCCAAGGAGCCCGACGACCAGGAGGAGCTGAAACTGTCCCGTTGCCTGAGCGACCCCGGTCCGAACAAGGCGGAGGAGGAGGAGGATGACGCCTTCCTGTCCATGAAGCACATTCCCAGAACTTAAAAACGATCTGCACGTCTCTGGACGGAACACGCAGCGTTACCAAAGCATGCACCTCACGCCACTTCACTTTGTTCCAGGGCCGGTGATGAACCAGTTATGCAACGATGGAGCGCTTGTTTTAAAAAGCTAGATGTGCCGGAGCAGGTGGAGTTAAGCACAACGTAGTCATGAAGGTTACAGATTAAATATGAAGCAGCTGCAGAAATACAGAGATCCTGAAGATGATTGTGAAACCTTCGCTAATAATTCTGCCAATTATTTGATTATGAAGATGTTCAAACTTATTTAACTCTGATGGAGCCAAAATAAGGATTATTTTTTTATTAATGATGGTAATAATAAATGTTTTATTATTAATAATAATAATTTTTAAAAAATAATAATAATTATTAAATAACAAATATTAAATAATAATAAATATTAAATAATACTACTAATAATATTCAGCGGTCGCTCTAAAGCTTTTGGAAGAATTGTTGTTTGGTCCCGTCCACTGTTTGTTGCTGATTTTAAGTCCAAACATGAGACCATCAGAGCAGCCTATCCGCTTTGCTTTGGATGGTCTGTGAACCACTGAGTGCCATGTCTGCCTTGTATTTCTATGTACTTTGGATCTAGATCTGATGTAAAATCATAATGTAAAACAGAGATTGTTTCTTGTGATAAAGGGTTGCTTTCTTGATCATTAAACCCCAAAAAAGAATTAAGCTCTTAATAGAAATTAATCATTAATAATTAAGACCCCCTTTTTTTTTTTTTTAATTCAGATTTTTATAGGAAAGTGTTCAGGGTGATCAGAGCCAGCTCTAATGGGGCCAGATTATGAGTAATAAAACTAAGAACCAGGGTAAAAAGTGACTTATGGCATAGTTTACAGACCGTGTCAAAATCCATAAATTGTTTTCTTGCATGTAATTTAGCCAGCAGAGACGAAGTTTTTGTTTTTTGGTGACAAATGGGTAAAAATGTGTAGTAAAAGGTGGCAACAGAGCCATTTTGAGGCTCCACTGGTATTAAAAGGAAGTATGAATCCTGCCATCTTTTACTTTGATGTTAAATGAAACTGACTGAACTCTGTGAACGAGGTTGCTGCTGCTTATTTAAAAAAGGACTCATCAGTGTTTTTTATTCTCAGGGACTGTTCAGCGGTCAGCTGCTAAAAGAAAAAGTAACAGCCTGCAATGAATGTGTTGCTGCTTCAATGTTCTGTAAACTGAGCTTTAAATGGGGTACGATGGGAAGGAAACTACATTCCTGCTAACTGCGCACGCTTTGAGATTTTTATCGGACGGGAAAGAAGCTCGTCTGCACCGGCTGCCTTCAAAATGTTTTCCTTTGTGTTTAAGAGATTTGTATTTTCAAAAAGTGTGTGTTGTAAGCATCTGTCAAAAGAAATACTTGAATTCCTGTGTGAAATAAAGGATTATTATTATGAGCTGTTGTATTTTGAAGGATAATGCATGATCTGAGCCTTATTCAGCAGGCAGACCTACTTGCTAGCTTCCAGATCAGGCTGAGGTTTCTCAGGGACGTCCCACGATGCTTTTTCCTCTCTCCCTTTCTGACCTCCACCATCGCTTCTAACACGTTCAGGACTGGATCAGATTTAACTTTGTGTATCACTTTTCATACATTATGCATCACGAAGTGCTTTTATATAATAAAAACAGGTATTTAAAGAATAGGTACAGAATATAGACATCAATAATGCACACCTGAAAATACTCTGTTCACTTTTCACACAACACAAACGCATGTTTTCTTTTCTAGTTTAACATCTAAAGGTGTTAGGCTTAGGGAAAGGATGCAACCTGTTGTTTCCCTGCAGCTCGGCTGTTTGTCATGAATTTATTTTTTAGATTTGATTTATTTTGCACAAAGATGGCATTTAAAAAAAAGAAACATTACAATTTGTGCAAGGGAGAGGTAAGAAGCTCATAAGTGTTTATATAAAAACTTCACCCAACACAAATGAAAATGACAAATTTTTTTATAAGACAAAGGACAAAGTAATCAATCAGTTGAACAATAATTTACAGCAGCATACAAAAAATCTAATCTATAAATTATGATTACAAAAACACTTAAAAAGCATAATGTATACTAAATACTGTATAATAAATACTGATGGATGGCAACAGATTGGCTCAAACTGTCTGCGAAGCCCTGAGATGACTGTCGTAAATTACAAATAAAGCTGAATTGAATTAAAAATGCTGTAATAGATTGTTTAGAGTCGGGTTGGACTGCATTATTATTAGTTTAAACTGATATATTTCTAATGTTCTACTGGGAATAAGATACAGTGTTTATGTTCTACTAAAAATAAAACATGATGTTCATGTTGTACCGAGAATAAAATGTGATGTTTATGTTCTACTAGGTATAAAATATGGGTTGGTGAGATTTTAAAATCAATGTGCTTTGTTTTAATTTCACTTCTCATGTTTTTTGGGAATGAGATTGTACAATATTGAATAATATGAGTTATTTTAAACGCTGAATGATCTTAAAGATGTTGCATCACAGCCAGTGAATGGAGACTATGTGAAAGCCCATTTGTCCCTGGAAATTTCAGTAACAAACAACTGTGAGTTTGAAGTCCCCAACATGGCAACCAGTCGGTGCAACTGTGACAAGAAGCGACCAGCATCTGAGCAGACGACACAACCAGCAGGATGGACTTCAGCGGCACCTGGAAAGTTTATTCTGAGGAAAATCTCAAAGAGTTTCTCAAAGCTGCTGGTAAGAAATATATATTTTCTGAAAAAAACATGTATACATGTGTAAGCATCATATATTAAGCTTCACCTTACTCGAAGGTGTACCAGATCTGGTTGCCAAAATGCGTCAGGATGTCAAGCCGGTGATAGTGATCGAGCAAAAAGGCAAAGACTTCACCTACACGATGAAGACTCCGGCCTTCACTAGAAAGAACTCCTTCGCAATTGGAAAGGAGTCGGAAATCCATGTTCCAGATGGAAAGAAGTTAAAGGTAATCAAAAATGCCTTAAATTCTTCATGACAGCTGCTTAAAATGGGTTTAAAATGTATTTAATCAGAAATCTGAGAGGCAACAGTCCACCTTTGGAAGATTTAAAAGATAATGCAATAGAAACTAAAAGATAAAATAGATTACCAGCATTTTTATGCCGATAGAAATGTGATTAGTGGAAATATTGGCTCTGTGCATTTAGGAAATATTCTATCATTATGTTTTTGTTCTGGGACAGTGCATCGTCAGAGAAGAGAATGGGAAGCTGATTTTTGAGACTGACAAGATCACTTCTGTCAAAGAAATACAAGGGGATGAACTGATTGAGGTCAGGAACTTTCATGATTTAATTAAGCTGTTGCATTTGCTTGAATATGACACATTTTTCTCTATGTCTGTGTTTTTCCCCTCAGACTTCCACAGCTGGTTCAATAACCTTCATCAGCAGAAGCAAACGAGCCTGTTAAGCACCTGGAAATATCTGTGTAACCCTTCCAAACATTAATATAAGAATCTATTTGGATCATGTGACTAATAAAAAGAACAAGACATAGAAAATATAAAATAAAATAAAAACTATAAAATAAAGATGCGTTCAGTTACTTGCTTGTTCTAACGTGGTTATGTGTTTTAAACACGAGGGGGTGCTGTGGAGTCTCACTGTCTTTTTTTCTTGTGCGCGTGCTAGACGAGAAGAACCAAAAGGCGCCTCATAAGTACGCATGCGCGGAAGCATACTTTCTCTTAGCAGGTTTTTCCCTTCAAGGCATTTTTTCTTCTGCTGGTTGTGTGGTACTGTATGGCCAGATACATGAGGCCTCCAAACTCGTCTTTGTTTGTCCGGAACATCTCCGATGAGTCCAGGTGGGTGTTTTCTGTTTCCAAACCTGAGATTGTTCACAGCTTTGTTGGCGGCAGCCATTTGAGTTAGCTTAGCAGCTAACCTTAGCCTACTTAGAGGCAGCCGCGTGCGGTTGTTCATTTATCTTTACATCCACGATCCATTCCTTGAGATGAAAGTATAACTGTATACACGCTGTTCGTTTTATATACTGCAATAATCCTTATTAATTAAAAAAAAGCAGTTCATATTGAATTTGCCACGTTCTCGGGGTTGTAATTGAGCTAACGCGGCTAATATGCTAACGCAGGCTAGCAAGCGATGTTTTTCTGAACATCTTTGTGATTGTTTAGGAGAAAATCGTCCAACGAATGTGTTAAAAAATTTTAAAACTTCAACTGAATGATACTTAACCAATTCTTCAAACGTTTTAACGAATGAAACATAATAGGAATAACTAAAATATAAATAAATAGTTGGGTGTAAAAGCTCGGTGCAACGTGCCGCAGTTGAGACGATTTTCTTTAATAAAAATAATAATCTTTGATAACAGGAATATATATTTACAGCATAAAATCTGGACAAATGATAGGCAACCTGTAATTTTGAATATGAAACAAGGCATCAAAAATAAGGTCAAACGATACGTCATTTATTTATATATTTTGTGAAAAATCTGCTACTTTATCATAGAATGTGCACTATCTGAGTTTTTACTGTTAGATTTTGCTTAGAATCTTAGCTAAATATGACTCGATATGAGATTGGATTTACAAAAGTCTGGTCTTGTTGATAATGAAATAAGGATTTTGCTTTTGCATTGGGCTTTTAATTTTCGTATAAAAACGTAATTATTAAAAGAAATGTTATTTTCATTAACCCTTTCTTATAATGCCAGATAAAGATGCCGGTTATCTGTTTTTATCCCATCAAGGTAGCACTAAAAAACCCACCAGACACTTAATTTGCTAAAAATGTTCTGCTTGTACATGTTTACAATGATGTATTTTACAATTAAAATCAATTGCTCACCTGTGTGCAGTATGTGATTACTGTTTTTAGCTTTTGTGTTTCTTTTTAAAGGGGCAGTTCACCTAAAAAGTGACAGTGACAGGGAGGGATTTTTTTTTACACACAATTGTTTTTCTCAGTTATTCCAGATTTTTTCAAATATCTAATTTGGTTAAGTACCACACTTTACTTCCAATGTGGATTACATAAAAATGAGCAGTAAGTTGATGACACATGACCCATATTCAAAGTCTGCAACTCCATTTGCCGATTAAAAATTGTAGCTTATGTGAGTTTTTTATCATCAACACAAGTAAATTGCACTGTAGGTAAGCATAAAATGATCTTTATTTGGGTTGAACTGTCCCTTTACATAGCAGCTACTGTTTATAATAGATGATGTAGGTACAGTTACGTGTGATGGTCAGTGGAGTCACCCTTGTATTTACGGTGTTCAGGCCTGAGGATTTGCGGCGTGAGTTTGGCCGCTATGGGCCGGTAGTAGATGTCTACATCCCACTTGACTTCTATACACGTCAACCAAGAGGATTTGCATACATTCAATATCCTTTCCCAATGAGTTCAAACTGTTTTTGCTTCTGCTAATAAGTCACTTCCGTTTCCTTTCAGGAAATGATGTGCTTTTTTGTGGTTCATTTGTTTTTCTATTCTTTTTTTTAAACACATATTTGATTGAATATCTAACATAAATATTTCTCTGTTATTGCTTCAGAAAATGTAAAAGCGTCCAGTTGTGGAACCGGCCACACAGAGTTACAAAGACCCGTGTAGAGTAGCTGTAAAGACAAGTGACACACAGACCTGCAGGATCAGAGGGAGGGAAAAGGTTGAAAAGAGAAAGTAAAGCTCGAAGAGGAAAAGAGGAAAAGGGAGCTGAGACAAAGCTTGGAAATGGCGGCAAAGAATGGGGAAAAGAAAAGAGGTTTAAGAGGAAAAGGCAAGCAGGAAACCCGAGTCTCTCTGGGAGTCGATTAAAGAGTGTAAAGATCAAGATGAAGTTCAAAGTCAAGCATTGGCAAAGGTAAACAAGCGAATTATTTTGTATCCTCCAAAGACAAGTCCACAAATTTGACACCAGAATCAGCTTTCCCTGTGACCTTAATGTAATTTTAATTTAGCTGGAACAATTTAATCACCATTAATGTTTAATTTGTGTGTCTGTCCTGATCCCTCTGATGACTAGTTTACCTTTTATCTGAATGAAAACCATGTGTTTATCTCATGTGTGTTACCATGTTAGCCAGGCCTCACAGATTAAAGACAATGATGAGTGCATCATCATTATCCGGCATCCAGAAACAACAGCTGAGTTAGTGTGTTGAGGATGTGTGTGTGAAACTTCTTTTCAAACTGTGTGACTCTGCAAAATGTGAGAACAAACAACCCTTAACCACGCAGCATATTTGAGGATGTGCGCGACGCAGAGGACGCTCTTCACAGCTTGGACAGGAAGTGGGTGTGTGGCCGGCAGATCGAGATCCAGTTTGCTCAGGGCGACCGAAAGAGTGAGTCTTAATGTCACATCATCGCTTCGGTTCGAGCATTCTCCTCAGTTTTTTCGGGGGATTTTCATCTTTAAGCTCCTGTTTTATGTTTACAGCACCCAATCAGATGAAATCAAAGGAGCGGAGTTCTCCGGGCCGATCCTCCCGATACGACGACTACGACCGGGACAGACGCAGACGCTCGCGGAGCCGCAGCCATGACAGATACCGGTCCCGCAGCCCGTCGCACGATCGCCGCCGCAGACGGTCGCAGAGTCCCCGGGAGTGAGTTGTCCTCTGTGGCTCGTCGGTTCAGACTTACGGGGGTTTTTCGGGTCTTTTAAAGGGAAAAATGACTTTGTGGTTTCTTTTATTAGGCCCCGTGGACGGATGCATGCAAGAGGAAGGAGCAGGAGCCGAGAGGAAGACAGGTAAACGTATTTTCTGTGGTGGCTGACTTGGTGTAAATGGTTCGTTATCAAACCCGTGTTTGCTCTAACCGGGCCTGGCTTTGTTGGATCTGAGCTCCACTTTTAATCTTAGTTTATTTCAGGAAGATATACTTTTATTCCAATTAGATTCCTTCACAAATTTTTGGGTGCCGATAAAATTAAAATTTAGATTTTCATGATGTAATATCACAGATTTTTGTGGAGAGAAACAAAAAAATAAAAATAATTTTGCTTGTTTATTTTTTATTTTATTTCAGTTAGGAGAAAACAACCCATCATCACCCAGACCAAGATTTGCTGCTATAATGGCAACAAAAAAAGTAAAAAATCTGAATGAAAACAATAATAAAAATGAAATTTCAAAATTATTTATATTTATATGAAAAAATATATCTTTTCAACAAGAAAATCGATTTTAAATTTGTGAAATAAAAAATCTAGTGTTCGATTTTTCCCAGGACTTTTAGTTCTCCTATCTTATTGACAGTGAACCTTCACTGATCTAAATAACTATAAATAAATCTTGCCAGGCTGGTTTTTGTGTGTATTAGTTGTTATTATTGTTATTTCTCAAATCCTGCTTTTAATCTGCAAGGAACTTTTGTTTTATTATGCACAAATGTGAACTGTTTTACCACAAAAAGTTTCTACTTCACTGACTAATTTTAAATCAGTGATTGGTGGATCACTGCACAATGTTTTTCAGGTATATCCGAAAGTAAAAAAGAAAACCGTTGGTTAATTTGCCTTCTCCACTGGGATTTGAATTACAGATGCATTGCGATGATGATGCTCAAACGATATATTGTGCAGCCCTAGTAGAGTTGCACAATGTGTGCAAATTTCTTGCAGCGCTGGAATTGACTCCGTCTGTTGACTTACAGTGGTGGAAAAAAGTTTTCAGACACCCTTAGAAATGTACAAGATCACAAATATTTTCCATTTTCAAAAAAATTTAATGGCTTTTTTCAGGTTGTGAAATAAGAAATTAATTTGAAGACATTTGAATGTATGTATCTATTTTTTAATCGTAATGTTGTTCATTTGTGCATTTAATTTTTATCTCTGGATTATATTCTTCAGCACATTGGTACAGTGCTCTTGTTTTAACTGTGCTTGGAGAAAATGGATTGGATATTTCCTAAATGCATGGGGTGTACGAAAACTTTTTTTTTGTTTGTAAAACTCTCACATGGTTTAGTGATATTTTGCATGCTGATTAAATGTTAAAACAGCAGCATGTTTGTTTTTGTCTCCAGATACAAGCAGCGGCCGCGGAGAGAGACCAGAGAGAGATCCAGATCTGCGTCTCCGCGGGAGCCCGTCAACCCGCCTGCAGCGTCCCACTACACCGAGGAGGAAGTGAGGCGGATGCATTCGCCCTCGCGCTCCAGGTCCCTTTCCAGATCGCGTTCTCGGTCCCGGTCCCGATCCTGGGCCGGACACAAGTCTGGGGGGCGCTAACCCGGCCCGGTTCCCTCCCTGGTTGTTTGTCCTACGATGCTTGTTTTACAGGAATGTGACTGAACCACGTGTAAGAGGTTTTTGCAGCTCTGTTTTTCAGAAGAGCCTCCTTAGTTCGTTCCTTCGGTTTCTTTCTCCGTTTTTATCGTTGATGCGTCCTGAAAAGATGAAATGTTTTTTTTGTTCAGTGGTACCCAGTCAAGTTTTTATTTTTAATTTTGAAGAACAGTTTCTGATCTTTGTTTTCATTTGTTTATTTTCTTTACCCTTACTAAACCAAGTTTCAGTATTTTAAGAGAAAACCAGGTCTGTTGATGAATCAAAGTGTTTTTGTTTTATATTTTCAAGAAAACAAGAATTACTGCTCGCCACCTCCCACACATCTTTATTTTTCCTTCGTCCTGTAAAGAATCTGCTCGCTGCATGTTTGCAGTGTCGCTCATCACCCCATCAGCCCTCATAAAGTCTATCCAGTTTGTAGAATGAGAACCAATTAGAGCTGTTCTGTTTCTGAAAGGTTTTGGTGCTAAAATGCACAGAAACAATCTTTTTAAAAGTGTTAAACTGTCACACCTGTACATTTTGTTTTATTTTTACGCTGTTTTTCTGTACGTTTTTTCTTTTTGCAAAAGGCATTTAGCTTTTTTTTCTGTTCAGACATCAGCAGTAACAAGATGAGCAAGTTTCTCATCGTTTAGTCGTCTGCATGTTTTATCCTCCCGATCTTTCTTTAGCAGGAAGAAACAGTTATTTTGAGTAATAAATTGATAACGTTCATTAACAGAAAACTGCTCGTGGCTTCCGTTTGTTAACCGCGGTTGATTCAGGCGGAGTCGGCTGAAGTTAAACACATCGCAGGGCTTCCTCCTCCTCTTCCTCTTCCTCCTGTGGTGTGTTCTGTCTGAGGGGAGGCGAGCTGGCAGTCTGCATGGAAACACACCAACAGTCTGTCATTGATTTCCTGTTAATGGAACAGTCGCTGGAGGAAGAAGCCAAATTAAATCTGCAGCTCAGAAGCAGCCGTGTGTGAAATCGGACGTACCCCATTGATCGGCGTGCTGAAAACACATATCAGGCGAGCGACATGGAAGCTTATCGCCCTGTGTGTGATGAGATAAATAACCCGATAGAGCAGCCGGGTCCTGCTGTAATCTGGGTTTTAGTGGTTCAGGTTCACGTCTGAACTCCTTGAATTCAGACTCTGTGGTACCCGACAACCTAAAACAGAATAATAAGACGGAATAATAATTATTTCTTAGAATGCAAAACTTACAGATTTCCATTTAGAGCGTTGAACTAAGAATTTGGTCGTATCTTCTCTGTTCTACTCTCACAAAGTTCAGGATCTTCAGCTTTTTATAATCTTTAGGCTGAAACTTTAACTTTTACTGGGGAACCTAAGCTGCCCTTTTTTTAAATATGCAACTTTTTCATTGTTTAAGTATTTATTGCACAAAATGCAGTTTTTCTAACAAGGTGAAGACCCCTAATCAATCCGGTCCATAAAAGTCCACAAATGTTGGCGTTTAAACATTGTACTGTTCACGTTTTGACACAAGATCAAGACAATAAAAAGTTTAAAATAACTAAATGAAATGACTAAATGTCCGTGCGGCATCATCCTTTTATATATTCTGTAAATTCCACCTGAAAGTTGAGTTTCCTGAGCTTTGTGTAAGTAGTGTGAGATGGAAACCCATAAAAATGATTATAGATGGATATATAACTTAATTTAAGAAATGAAATGAAAATAAATTAAATGAAAAATACTTTTTTAATCCCAGAGGGAAATTAAATAACCCCCCAAGGCGAACTTAAGCTGTCTCAGCAATTACCTCTGACTGAACCATAAAGTCCATCTCCCTGCAGAATTTGTGATTTTTTTTCCCCCCAGCTTCATTTTTATTACATTTTTTATAAAATACATACACAAAGTGTAAACATACAAACATTAGGTCCAACAAACAAAGTACATTAAGAATTTGTTCTTGAGACGATGAGAGTCTTCAAATAATGAACAGTGTTATGAATATACAGCGTATGACGGTGGAGCTACAAGGGTAGTTCACATCATTATACTAAAGTATTTATAATTTCCCAGTGCCATGTAGCAAGTAAGTCAGGTCTTTTTATTTTCTTTTTATAGGTGATAAAATGGCCCCAAACTTTCTCAAAAGTGTCTTGTCATGTGATTTTTCTTTTTACAAAAGCCAGTTTGGGATGTTTGGTTTTCCGATTTCTTTCCATGGCAAAGCAATCACCCTCTTTGCTTTCTTTCCAAATTCTGGAATATTTTCCATAACTACTTGAGTATTTTCAGGTTATTAACCCGAAATGAAAAGTTTGGCGAGACAAACAACGGAACAAAGGATGAGATTTAATATTAAAGGGTCACATTTCAGCTCAGTGAAATGAAATCATTGAGGTTGAAGGAACAAAAGATTTATTCAAAGAAATTCTCTCACATGAAACGACGGCTTCTTGCAGATGACCCTGAAGCGACGCAAACTTTCAGACCAGCAACTTGTTTTTGTTAAGTTGCATCTAGTCTATGAGCCGGAAACATGTCATCGTTAAAGTCGGTCACTTTCATCAGAAATCCCAGACCTGACCTCTTCAGTCTGGCTTGTTTTGCTTATAAATCCAAAGAATTATTTCACTTCACATGGGCCTAAAATCAGCTTTACCATCAGCGTAACTATTTACTAACATCCACCTTTGGGTTTTGTTTTTTTTTAAACTTAAATCTTTATTTCTTTTGTCATTTCAAAAACGTCTTTGCAAGTCATACACTTTTCACAGGTAATATATATATTGTCCATGGCAATAACCAGCCAATAGAGGGACGGATTACAGAACTTTTAGGCTTCCATACGTAATAAATAAATAAACATAAATATTGAAAAAAAACACTGAAATGTTCTTAAACCAATATATACGTCCCTACACATACATTAAAACATTGAGGAGGCAAAAAATAAAATACATATATATATGTAT